>JAWWEU010000160.1:31751265-31846160 GCA_035583155.1 Acropternis orthonyx
AAAACTAGAGACAGCAGCACATCAGGGGTTAACCACCTCCAGAAAACTAGAGACAGCAGCACATCAGGGGTTAACCACCTCCAGAAAACTAGAGACAGCAGCACATCAGGGGTTAACCATCTCTTACGCAGCATTAGACTTTCATCTTATTTCATAGATATGCCTTGGGAAAGCGACCAGCACCAGACAAAATAAATGCACAGAAAGGTGCCACTCCACCAAAGAACTTCTCTGTCCCCACAGCTGTTTTGCAAAAAAAAAATAAAGCGCCACGTGAGGTGTGATGCTCACAATTTGTGTTTGTTCATCACTGAGAGACTTGTGGAAAGGAAGAATTCAGCTTTGTGGTATCTACAGTCAGTGCCATGATAGATATCAAACAACTGACAGTTTTAAGTCACAAACCCCAAGTTACTTACACAAGAAGGGTCTCAGTCCTTGAAACTTTTGCCCTTAAAAATCAGTACTTTGCCTCCTGAGTAAACCTGCTGAGATGGCTTAAGGAGTAACAAAGGCGTGAAGAAAGCCAAATATAAAAATCAAGAGACACATTATAAACACTAATGACAATAATCAGCATCCAGTGAGAAACGTGCCATGTCCAGTGGGTTAAAGACCCATCACTCCATCCCAAATGCAAGCCCCATCACAAGCATTTCTGTCTGCAACCTGAGCTGAACAGTCTCAGGCCAGAATATTAAAAGTGCAACAGGCAAAAAATTTCTGATTTATTGGGTACAGTCTTTGGGCACAGGAACAAAAATGACAACAGTGAAGCTTTCCCAAACTTTGTACTACGCACCAGGGCCACGATTCCTTCAGAACTCGAGTCTTCTGCTTAAAGAGACAAAACAATTCATGCTGAGCATTTCAAACACATCTACTGCAGCTCAGAGCTTATTTCCAGAGAGCATCGAGTGCTCAGGGGCAGATCACCTTTAAAAAACCTGCCCTATTCTTCTTAAGGCTTTTGGGATTCACTCTGTCTTAACTACAGCCCATATGGAGAATTAAGTTACTTGCATAGAGGCTTTTTGCATAGCTCAGTAATAACAAAGTTTAACCTCTGCTTAAGTTGATTTCACTGTTTTAACTTTATTTTTTTTATGACTCATAGAAATAAAAAAATTATTAAAGCCACAGCTAACACTCAGGGTCTGGGATGCATAATACAGATAAGGACCCATCTGTCCAGTGCTCTGCCCACAGGCTGGTGACATGTCCCACAGCATCCCTGGCCTGGTTCTCATATTTGCTGAAGACAGGAAAGGAATCTGGCTCTTTTTAAAATCTCTTTCCAGATAATGTGGGTAGCCCTAAAAGTTAGATTCACATTTTTCACATTTTTCAGTGAGTACTGAAAATAAAATCCTTGGCCTTATCAGTAATTTATGTGTAAATAATTTGAGCATTATTTTTAGAAACAGCAGCATAAAAAAATACTTCACATGCTTCAAATATCAACAATCAGTGATAAAAAGATAATCTTTTCCTCATCATATGTTAGAATACAAATATCTATACACAAATTTACACATGCAAACACCCAGTCAATGGACTATTAAAGGATATCACTAAATTATATGATACAAAACTGTGTCTTGATAGACATATTTCCCAGTATTATTTCCAGAGGTGAAGATTTTCAGATACTGAGCTACTATTATTTAAAATACCCCCAAGCATCCATATGAATTTTCTCTAAATATTTTACCTAAGAGTTTAAAATAAATAAGAGGAGAATGTTTACAAGAGGAAAACTGAGAATCCCAACAAGAGGCTCTAGAATTGGAAGAATGAATGCAGAGAGCGAAAGAGCCTTATTTTTCATGGCTTTCCAACATGTTTCTCTCACTGTCTCACTGTTTGTGGTTCTCATTTCTTAATCATTATGTCACCTTTCAGCTTTCTGTAGCCATTAATTATTTCACTTTTAGAGTCCTTTAATCTCTCCAGGTTGCTTCTCTAGTTGTCATTTCAGAAGATATTATATGTGGATGAATATTTTCTGTTTCTCCGTCCATTTTTATCGAATGACACATTTTAAATTGCCTCATTCTTCCATGAAGCTTTTGCCTACCAATGTAATTGCTTCATGGACTTAACTCATGTAACATCAGAACATTCTGAAACAGCAGTAACTATCTGTAAAGCTAAAAATAGATAATGCTTCTGAAAGAGCTTTCAGTTATGGAGAGTCCAAATTATTCTAATCTGGAAATACATTGAAGTAAATTTGGATATGCCGTGCAGTCAGTGATTCTCAACCACTTTCATTTTGCACATTCCATGCTGATCTGAAATCAAAACTTCCCTGGCCTTGTCACCCTGCTTAACTTGCTTAGTGAAACAGCACTGAGAAATGGCTCTGTTTTTGAATATTTATCTGTTGAGTCATGTATTGAAGCTTAAAGCACAGCGATTGAGAAGGACTCTCAACAGATTAAGTCACTTTTTGGGATCTGGCACATCCAGAGGATAGCACACTGGCTCTGCTTGGAAAGAGACTGGGAGGGAAAGGGGAGTCAAAGTAATCACCTTGAATGTGCTAATAGTGACATGAGCATGAAAATCCAGGCTTTACAGGCACATTAGAGCTTTTTATGTTTTAAATCTGCCCTTAGATATTAAGGTGATAGAAACTGTGGAAAACAGCCCTGGGGATGCTAATTACTAGAAAATTAGCATAGCTGAAAATCAGACAACCCAAGTGAGCAGATAATGTGTGTTAAAGTTTGAGCACTGTTCAAAATAATAAGCAACATACTAAAAAGGGTTGTCTTCTGGTTGAGTAACTGGGCAGAGACCCTGGAGATGGTTGCAGCCCTCCAGATTTGACACTGGGCTTGATGAACTTCCCTGTAGGCTCCTGAGAGCGGTGCAGCCCCAACCTCCACCAGAACTTCCAGCCATTATTATTAATAGAAGATAAATCAGTCCCAGCTACATTAGCAATGCAAATACATCTGAACTTTGGCTAGTTGTACTAGATCTGATGCTATTATGGAGAAAACCAGTAATCCCACTGTAATTTATTCCTAGGAAATTTAATTAGGTACTTGGATGTGGGCGCTGTTGCTTTGTGATTGGCATATCCCAGGGATTCACCATCATTAGCGAAGGTAATGACTGTTCATCTCATCCCACAAGATCATCCACCGGCTCTGAGAGCTTCACCACTCTCATTTTCTAGTCTGAGTTGAGTCAGGCAGGTCTGAGAGAGGCATTTGGGAGATTTCTCCTTAGAAATACGTGCTCAATCAGGAGAGGCACAGGCACAACTGATACAGTTTGCACCTGAAGTCTGACCCACAAGGCTTTGTTCAGTACGAGAGATGTTGCTGGGATCACAGTTTGGGTCTTTGCCTCTTTGGGATGATTTTCTCAAAACTCTGGGTCCGGGATACTTTTATCCCCGTTTTTCAGCAAATAACAGAGGGCAGGCAGTCAGTTTTGACTGACATTTTGAGGGATTCTGAGGGTTTTTGTGCAGCAAAGTGTAGTGAGTATGAAGTGCTATCTCTTGCTGTGGTGAGCACGCAGTGCTATCTCTCACTTTCTCTGCCCCTCCTCGGATGCAGAATAAATGTCCTGGATTCAGATGTCCTCCTCCACCAAAAGAGCCTCTTGGCACCTGATACCCTGGTGTATCTGTGTAAGAGATACTGTGTTATCAGTACTGCTCAGAACAAAGAAGCTCATTGTTTTATGGTGTAAAAGAAGTTATATATATTAAATCTTTCACCAAAGGAGGTTGTTCTGGAAAAAAAAGAAAAAGTAGCATATATGAACATAATAACCAAGTATGCATCCCACTATTTTGGGTTTAATTTCAAAAGAAGACAGAAAACTGGAGATCATATCTAGACAAGAGCAACCTGTGGCCATTATAAAGAAAGGTGCTTTTCAAGGTCCATTAAGCACTAATCATACCTCAGATTAAGGGGAGAAGGGGGAACCACAGGTCTAAGATTGTTTAAAGGGTGCATTTCATACTATTAAGAAATTTAAGACAGAGACAGGTCAGGCTGAGTTCTGTTTAATTTAAAAGATACTCATCTCAAGAGTTAGTCTGAAGTCTCAGGATACTGAACGTCTTTCTTGTAACAGTGCACACTGGAAAAAGTGAAGAGAAGGAATTCCAGAAGACAGAGAAACACAGTTCTGATTCAAGCCTAGTTTCTTCCATTTTCCCTAGAAAAACACAACTTAAGAGTAAATTCTAGCATAATTCTCTCAAATCTGCAAGTTGCTCATATAAAATATGTATCTAAGATATATTTATCCTCCCCTAACTTGTCAGTTGACTTGCATCGAGGTGCACTATGCAACATCCTCCTGGGCCAGTTCTGCTGTTCTGCAGGAGCACTTTTCTCTCAGTGCTTCAGCATTTGCCCTGCTGATCCAGGCAGGGCCACTCTGCAGGGGTTACTGCACCCCTGGACACCCTGCTGCCACCCACTAGGGCACCAGGCATGTGCTGGTACCAGACAGGGCACCATTCTCAAACAGAAGCATTGCTTCCCACTGAAAATGGTCTTGCCAACTACAGCACAGTTTTCAGTGATAAAAATTTGAAACACAAGTACAGGGAATAAGTTCTTAAAGCTGGAGAGGGACTTGTGACAAGGGCTTGTAGTGATAGAACATGTGGGATGGCTTGAAACTGCCAGAGGGCAGGTTTGGATGGGATATTGGGAAGAAATTCTTCCCTGTGAGGGTGGGCAGGCCCTGGCACAGGTTGGGCAGAGAAGCTGTGGCTGCCCCATCCCTGGGAGTGTTCAAGGGCAGGTTGGACGGGGCTTGGAGCAACCTGGGCTGGTGGGAGGTGTCCCTGCCCATGGCAGGGGGCGGCACTGGATGGGCTTTAAGGTCCCTTCCAACCCAAACCACTCCCTGATGTTCTGATTCTAAATGTCATTGATCAAGATGGGCAATAAACATTTTAGCCTGAGCCTAAGGGAGAGCACCTAATGATTTAGCACAAAATGCTGGCAGCCTACTGGGAGCAACAGGGAAGTTATCCAAGAGCTACCAGCCACCCAAGCCAACTGGCACCCTTCTCCCTTCCAGTCTCAACACGAAGCAATCACTCAATCAGTCACCAGTTTGGACAAGAGCCTACACCACCTCTCCTGGCCAAGCACTCAAGGGCCTGGTCCAAACCCCAGTCAGACCCACTGGTCTCTCCTCAGCTTGAGCCCAGCCTGAGCAGGCTCGGCTGCTGCAGCCCTTCCCAGACCCCCCATTCTCTGCAAAGACCTGACCAAAGTGCACCAGTGCCGAGCCAATTCCAGATTTCTGCTCCTTTGGATGGGTGAAATAATCTCAAAACAAGGTCAGGGAGGAAAATGTCACCTTTGAAATGGTAGGAGGTTTCTGTAGCACATTATCGTGTAATGTAAACAACAACGACACCAGAGACAGCAAAAGTTTGCAGCTGTATTATAAACTTTCTTCCATCCCCCCTGCCTAGGAATAAGTCATCCAAACAAGCCCTGGCAGTTTTGACTGCTCAAGAAACTTTATGGCTTAGAGCTGCACAGATGATTTACTGCCACGTCCCCTTTTTCCCCCCGAGCTTGCGCTAAAGTAGAACTTCACAATTATTTAATGGGGGGAACAGCATACTCGCCTTTTTCTATCATTTCTTTTTTCCCTTCTCATGAGAAAACTTGTTTTATAGTTTTCTTGTGAAAGAATTTGTGATGTCTGATTACAACATGGAGCTATAAATCCAAGTCTTAAAAACCAGCGTCTCTTTCTTATTTATTTTTTTTTCTTTTCTTGTGCTCGGCAATAACACACTTGTTTTAATGAGCCAACCGTCTAGGTATGAGAACACACGACTGCGGAGGGGGAGGAGATAAGACAAAGCACCCTGCTGCATCCCTGACGTAGTCCTGCTGGATGCTGTTCTAACAAAGCACATCGCTGGTACTTAAAGCTGTTTATAAACTTTAGGCCAGGCTGTGAAACAACCTGAAAAATGAAGCCCAAACCAGGCCCTGATGCACTGAGGTACTTCAGAGCAGATAAAATTTCAAGTGCACTGCCTTCATTGGTCTGAGATTTAATTATGGAAATACTACAATACTCTGCAGTTAGTCTATGAAAATAACGTATGAAAAGTAATCGAGTTTGTACCAACTTAGGTAGAAGACAGCACCAAAGGAAATGCAACCACCACTTTTATAGGAACAGGTGTAAAGACAAATGAAATCTATGTGAGCAAATGGAACTCGCTCATCTGGTCTCATAACACAAATCCTTCTAAGCCTCGTGATGTCCCTGAAGCCAATTTATGCACAGTCCTTCATCACTACAAGTCATCCCACAACCTGAACCTCTCATGTCCATCCCCTCAGGCCCTTTGACGATACCGACACCCAATTCCCTGAGCAGGGCACCAGTGGTGACCCAGTGTGATTGTCTCTCTGAGCTCACACTTGCCAGGGTAGGGGGATGCTTTCGGGACATGCCACTTGCCTTTCCTCAACCTTGGATTTGCCAAGAGGATTGGGAGAGACACAAGTCACCCTCACCCACAGTTTGGGCTTCTCTTGCAGCAGATCCCAAAGCTTTTTGCACCTGCAGACCAGTCCCTTTCCCTTCTCCATCTGCAAGCCCGTGAGGCTGGTTATTAAATCTGCTTGTTGCAGTGCCTGCAAACACGGCTAGTTCTGGAGTCATTGACAACTCAAGGCAACCCAGTAACTGCAGAATATTTGCTCAAGGTATGTGTTTTTCAGCCATTGGGTTGCTTTCAAGGATCACATTTTTCATTACATTCTGCCTCCCTAGTTGAGGATATAAAGTGAGAATCAAAAGCTGCAGGAGGTATATAACTAATGGCTCAAACACAACTACAGGCAAACACCAGGAGGGAGACTCTTCCTCAGACAGGCAAACTTTTGTAGTGAACACCTTCCCACAGAGACCAACCAATGCCAGTAAGGGACTGAGACCAATATTTCAACAAAATCCAGTATGCCCGTCAGTTCTGTTTTGCTTTCCCAAACAAATATGCTTTTTTTCTGTAGTCAAAATAGGACTTAGCACAAACAAACTCAAAAAAAAAAAAAAAATTCCTTTCTACATCAACTTACACAAAGGAAACTCTGAAATGTGAATATACGTGATGTGATGGTGGAAGAACAAAAGGAGGAGGTAACATCTGTCAAATCCATGACTTAAACACCAACCAAGGAAATTTTTCGAAGCCAAAACAATAAGAAAACCACTTTCAAACTTTATTTTTGATAATTTTCTAGACACTACTCCATTGATCATCGGGGCAGCCCTGCACTAGGAAAGAGGTTGCCCTAACCAACAGTGATACTGCACATGCAGGGTGCCCTTAGCCTTTCCCTTCCTCTCTGCAACATTGGCATTTCTGCTGAAATTTGTGTAAATGATGAATAACATTTAACTGCAAATTATTTTTTGGGAGGTGTATGCCCAACCATATATATATAAATCAAAAGATGCAATGACTTGTCACAGTACACATCACAAATGGTAGAATATTTTCTGTGTCTTTTCTGAAGAGGGGCAGCAGGAATTTCACAAGGAGATTCAGGCAAATTAAAGTTCCATGTCTTGTGAAATACTTTTCTATACCAGAAGGAAAAGGAAAGAAGAAAGTACTGCTGTACCCACAGCAGGCAGGACTGCAGAAGAAAGAAGCTGGACAAGACCTACATATTTGCTCTGGAGGGTTTTTTCTTCTTCATTTTTCACTGAATAAAATGCTTCATATTCAGTGCAAAATATTTCAGCTTGGGTTCTGAAAACTGAAAAATCTCAATTTTCCTTTTTCCAGTTTCATGTTTTATCTCTCCCTTCTGTTACTCCTTTCTCTCTCCAGAAAAGATGAAGTAGGAGATACTAGAAATGCAAGAAAGTCCATTTTTTTTACTTCTTTAAGATTTTTTTTAGTTCGAAAAAATCACAGCTATTAGGATCCTGTAAAAGTGGGGTTGAGGAGACCTGCTTTTAAGGTTTAACCTCTAATTCACAGCATTTTTAAATGTCAGGTTCTTTATGTGCAGATACCTTTGAGTAAGATACAATCTCCCAAACAGCAGTCACAGAACAATAGGAAAAAAATATTCAAGTGGATTATTTTATTCAACGAAGTTTTCATTCATCTCTAAATAGCACCGAGGTCTTGGGGGAATAAATTGTTTATTTTTCCATTCATTGTGACAAATGGTTGACCACATCATGGGGTTTGCTGTTGATACTAATAATTTATGTTTCAGATTCATATACTGCTGCTTTGGAAACAACGGGGCTGACCTTTTCAGTTAAGAACTATCAATGAAATAGCAGTGTTTATTTATTTAACAGAGAAACAGCCTTGTTTCTAATGTGCTTTGCTCAAGAGAGAGCAAGATGTCAGCAATGCTTCACAAACTGCATTTACATTAAAAACTCAGAGTTGCAAGTTAATCTAAACCAAGGCTGGAATTTTATTCAGAGAAAGAAAAAAAACTCCTTAAATTGTTTGTGAGCCACTTTTGTTATATCAGATCTTTTCCAAGATCAGCTTTTAAACTGAGTTTCCAGCAGCCTGCAACTAGGACTCCAATGCTATTTACCTGTGACTCTGAACCAAAATTCCAAATAACTTTTCAATGTCACCATTTAAGGTTGAATCCTTGTGAAATTTAAAGGAACCCGAAAAGGAGGAGGTCTGGTATCTGGTGTCTGTATAATTTCATCCTTTTTGTTTGTTTGTTTTGTTTTGTGGGGTTTTTTAAAGGGGGACATTAAGCACATGCATAATTTTATTTTGAAGTCAATAATTTTTTTATCATGTTTGCTTTGGGACCTTGGAACTATATTCAGATTTCAGCAGAAAATGGAAAGTCATGTGCCTAAAACCCCATAGAAGCTGAGACTGCAGGGACAGAGAATCCCACAGGGCTTTGAAGAGCAGTGAGATGCTCTTTGGAGAGTAGGGATGCAGTATCTTGGTAAAAAGAGCATCTCTAGTAAGAAATATAACAGCAGGCTGCTGTTCTCTCTGAGATGAGCCTTTAGGGGTGACGGACAAATATGTGTGAGTTTGGACCCACATCCAGATCAGGCTTTTGGCTGTGATACCACTGGCCATACACAGGAGTGGCTGATGGGGTGGATTACGGTGCCTTCTGCAAGGTCAGAATCCTTAACACTGTGTTTTGCTCTCCCTACACCAAATCTAAATCTAAATCTAAATCTAAATCTAAATCTAAATCTACTAGATCTGCTTTACCTAGGTAGCCTCCCAGGCCAGCCATATATTAAAATTAAACTTTCTGTATTAACAGATTTATCGTGAGTTAAAATAAAATCTAGTATTTTAGAGAGGGGAAATTGTATTACTATTTATAAATATATAAACCATATTTTTGTAAACATAATTTGCAAATAAATCAGAATTAATTATCTAAGGAGCCAGTGATGCTGTCACTTGTGGAAATACTATAAGGAAAGAAACATCACAGGCTGGGGAAAACCTGCCTGCTTCTTAGGAAGGGAAACCGTTAAAGTAAACAAGATTCTCTCATTCCAAAAGTATTTGAACAATGGTTAGTTTCAGTTTAGCTGCTGAACTTTTGAAAGACTCGGTGTACTCATAGCACAAGGTGTACCAAGCCCTGCAAAGCCATCCATCAAACTGAACGGTTCTGCAGTTGCTCCGTGAGCTTTTTGACTCGGGCTGCACAATTTTAAATCAGAAAAGTGTCAGGACTCTGCTTTGAGCCTGGATCTGCAACCTTTAAAGCTGAGCATGATTTCCTGAATCCCCCCACCACCCCCATCCCCCGCACCTTTCATAATACACACTTCAGTTTTACGTGCAACTGCCCCAAAAACGCTGCTGCACACATTTCTGGCTCCCAAGGAAAACATCAGGGAGTGGGTGTACTTCCTTAAGATTGCATTGTGCTTAAAGATAAGCCAAACAGAAAACAAAGGGCACATTATAAGCAACTGGAATAGCAGCTTCTGAGGTTTCCAGTGCTTAAGCAAGTTTAAAGTGAAGTGGATATTAATGACAAACAGCCACTCTCTTGATTAACAGCTCTACCTTTGCCTTTTACTGGCTGAATCGGGAGGGGACAGACCTTACTGATAATGCTGCATTTGGCCGTGTTTGTGGTGTCAGTGAGGTGAAAGTCAGTCATGCTGTGGTGCACATCTACTGTAGGAAACACAACCTCGGGTCTGGACATAGAGGTAAATTTACTGGGATAATGGGATACCAGGTTTGTTACTTTTCAGTGCATATCAGAGCTCCACAAAGCATTCCAAGAAGCTGGGCCACTGAGGGGGATGAGAGGTGTTAGGCAGGGCATGCTCCAAATGGGAGCATATAGTGCATTTGCCTTTATTGCATAAAATCTTCCATTATAGAGGAGTCTAACAAGCTTTTCTCAAAAAAGCTCTCCCACTTCTGATGTTTGCAAAAAGCTTCTGACACTTGGCAAGCAGAGCATCTTTGAGTTAGAAAGAGACCTTTTATTTGTCTCATCAAATTCCTTTCGGTTGGTGTTGGTATGAAATTGTTAAAAATCTCTATTTCCCTTCTCTAGCCTGCCAAAATAGCCATTAACTGCAAAAGGTGGCTGATTAAAGTCTCAATGCAACACAAACTTTGGCATGATTTTAGCTTTAAGTGATAGTCCCTGCAAGTGAAACCATTTGTTTTAAATTCCATTTTCTGGAACATACTATGTCAGAGCATCTTGTAACACACGGGGGAGATTAAGAGCAGTGGTTTGGAAAAAGGACTGTGCACCTATGAGGACTACATTCAAATCTGGGGGGTTTTTTAAAGAAAAAAAGAAGTACCATAGAGAAGTATTCAGAACTTGACTATGAGGCTGTGTAGAATAACTTGGCACCTGCTGAATAATTGCTGAAGACAGCACAGAAATTCGGGGTGGTATGGCACTGAGAGGCTGTTTGGCTGGCAAGTATAGGAGTGCTAAAAGAAAGGATAAGGGTTCACCGTGTTGTTTTTCCCTCAATATAAAAGTTTGGACAATGCTAGGATTACCACTCTGCACGATCTAGTGGCTTATAAAGGTAAGGATACATCAGAATTAACCTCTGAAGATACTCTGTCAAAGCTGCCCCCAAGTCAGTGTTAGCACTGCACATGATGTACCATTTGTCCAGTGACAACAACAAATCAAGCAATGACAGATGCAGACCTTTCTAAAAACACTTACCCTGAAGCACTCAACTAGCTAGTCATGCCTTCAGAGTTTCAGTCTCTGGATGCATATTTGAGTTACACCAAGTGTAAGAAATTACATAAAAGTCATGAAAGTCCTTCACTGGCCATTGATTTAAAAGAATTCACATATATTAGCAGGCACAAGATATGAAAACCCAATAGTCATGTGGTCCAGAGCAACTGTGCTGCCCTGGGTCCAAATACAATGCAGGAAAGGATGGAAGTCATTTTAGATATTGTCATTCAGATAATTAAGTATCAGATAATCCACACAGACTCTGCTTTGGCCATAATACAGGAATAATATTGTCACAAGAATGATTGAGAACAACTGGCATGATGACTGTTTGCAGCCTGCCAATACCCAAGAGTGGGGAAAAGACCCCAAAATGCGTATTTAAAATTAATGGCATTGAAAACCTAAACCAGCCTGGATTTAACTGCATTAAAAGGGACAACATTTCTAAAAACCTATGTTTCAAAGTTCTACTAGACTTTGTCTACTGAGACAACACCTGACTTGGAGAAGCAAGGTACCATGGAGAACATAGGAAGGAACGTGCTGGGATTAGAAGGAAACCACTTTTTCCCAACTACAAAAACTGGTTTGTGTCCAAACATTCATCATGGGCAATGTAGGAAGACTCTTTCTTGCTACAATAGACCAGTTCTTCTAGAAAGCCAAAATCATTGACATGATAAAGGATGTCGGACCTATAAATTTTAGCAGGAAATCCTAAAGAAAATACACCTCTGTAAAACTCAGCGTTTAAATATAGTTGGGTTTTGAGCTTTCTTTGACATAACTGACTTGGAAATCTTTCTAATTTGATCCTTTTGGATGGCCTCCCACACTCCTAATTCTAATAAGTACTTAGTACTTTTTCCTAAGGTATCATTGATACTTTAGAGTGATCATGCAAGAATTTCAGGCTTCATGAGAAAAAAAAGTTTTGCAAACACAAACTCTTAAGGCCCAAACCTCAGAATTTAAAAAAAAAAAAAAAATCTTAAATTTTAGCTGGTCTAGCACCTCTTTAAATATTAAAGACAGGAAGGACAGACAAGAGGTTTGATATATTCAAGTTTAACAATATTAAGCTGCAGACATAACTTTATTCTCAGAGTGGATAATGGCAGTTTTAATTTTAGCGCTGCACAATTTAGATCCTCATCATGGCATAATGTAATGACTTTGCAAAATAGTGCCCTTCCGGTAAGTACTCCTACTGAAAATATATGTATGAATAAGAATTGAAGTTATTATAAAGCATTTAAATATCTAAATCTGGTGTTCTGGGGTTTTTCTGGCATTGGATTTCTATCAGTAAGCATTGCTCTGACTTACTGAAAAATCTGCATTACAGATAGGATGTGGAAGAAAATTCAGGTTTGCAAACAAAAGCCACGCTGGGATTTGCCACAGCTTGAAACAAGCTAAGAAAAACGTCCAGAACTCTCCAGGAAAGACAATGGGGAGCTGACTGTCACAGAAAAAGGCTGAAAACTTGATCAGCTTGCTAAATGCAGCTCATCCAATAATCCCTTTATGCACCACAAGCAACAGTCTAGACCCCTGAATCACTGTTTGAGCCCCCCCAGTTCCTCCCACAGGAATAGTTAGAGCCCCATCTACTCCAGGAGATACATGGACAAGTTCCAGTCAGTTCCCCTAACAAGTCTGGTCAGAGCTGGCAGAGTTTTTTAAAGGCATGGCACATGTGCACATCTTCTGGGGAGAAAAAGTTCTTTGTTCAAAGCTCTGCTGCCTCTTCTTCCTCTCTCCAATTATCTGCACACAGCTTTAACTTATGGTGTATGTGCTCTTTGCACATTTCCTTTGCTTAGAGAAAAAAGAAACCAAAACCCCTCAAAGAAACCCCACACCCAACAAAACCACCACTTTTATGGCCATAAGCCAGGTCTTAAACTAAAAATGAGATCTGTATTGAAAGCAGAAGCCTGGTACCTAGATTCCTAGTTTCCAGGGTCCTATGATGTATAGTACAGCCATCAGCTATGCTGCACGTTTGGGTTGCAATATTGCCTTCTTTCAAAGGGCAAACACTGGCTGTACCCTCTGTGCCTTCATACAGGGCTTCATTTTGCTATGTATTTGTTTCAAGTCCCACTGTAGCACAGAAATGGCAAAAAGTAGAGGCAAGGATTCACCTCACAGTATGGAGGGGCAAGTTTGAAGCAGGATCTACTCAGGAGACACTCTCAGGAAGCGTAAAGGGAACGATCAAAGTATGGAACTTCCTCAGGACTTGGTTTGTTAGTGTTGTCGCGGGTTGGTGAACTTGAGGTATTAAAAACAAACAGATCCTTGAGCCACGTGAACAGATTCCAGGAAAAATCACCCAAACTGAGCCTCTGCAGATGGCAAACCTCACAGCTCCACATTGCTGCTTCTCCCACGTGAAAAACCCCAGTCTGAGTTAGAAAATAGCCATCTTTAGAACTCCCCTCTTAATAGTCACTCCAAATCTTTTAGGATTTTATGTGAGTAGGATGGGATCCCTTATTTTAACTTTCTCCCCAGCAAGAATCAGACTTTTGGACATGGGAAACAGCAAGTTTTAGACTTTAGAAG
The DNA here is from genome assembly GCA_035583155.1 of Acropternis orthonyx. Lineage (NCBI taxonomy): Eukaryota > Metazoa > Chordata > Aves > Passeriformes > Rhinocryptidae > Acropternis > Acropternis orthonyx. The sequence goes on from JAWWEU010000160.1 coordinate 31,765,101, forward strand.
CTTAAAGGAAAGTGACTTTAGGGAAAAACCACCGAGAACGGGATGGAGAGAGACAATGGTGGTCATTGCTGTACCTAAACCTCCACAGCTTATCCTTTCTCTTTCTCAGGTGTCCTTGAATGCTCAATGTATGCAGGAGTCCCCAGCCCCATGCTCAGCTTTTCAAGGAGTGATGAGAAGAAAAGGAGGGACAGTTACAACTGCTAATCTCCTGTGTGGAAGAATTTTAAGAATTCAGGCAAATATTCATCAGAAGCAAGCCAGAGAGTTTAATTTGTCTCAGCCATTGGGAATGGGGAAGGAGAAAGGCTCCAGACACTTGTGAGGTCTCAACAGTTCCTGAAATATCAAGAGAATAAAAAAAAAAAAAAAAAAAAAAAAGGAAAAATGGAAAAGAAAATAAAAGTGCCTGAAAGACACAAGTTTCAAAAATACCTCACATATTTTTCTATTTGCCTATAGTAAGTATAAACCACAGGAGCAAGTTAAAACCCTGTTTTTTTCTTTGCCCGATTATTCAAGTAAGGCAAAAATTTTCTCCCTGCAAGGTGAATAAACTTCAGCCATAAGTAAAGTACTGCTTAAATATTGACACAGGCCAGTATATTCTCCACTACCCAGTGTTTTGATAGCAATTAAAGTATTAGATAACAAGGCACACGTACACAGCTAGATGAAGAAACCTCAAATTTCTGAACAGCCTCCCAGTTTCAAGAGTCGGCACGGAGTCAAAATGACCTTTATCATGCCAGTGTTAACAAATTTAGATTAAATACACAGATACCAAATTCCTTGCGTGATTTATTGACTATGCAATGCTAATTTTTGTAGCCATACCATTTGTACAGGCTCATTTTGCTAGGTACTGTATAAAGCAGCATGTCAAGCATATGGCAATATTGAAGATGAATAGGGTTGTTGGGGTTTTTTTCTTGGATTATTTCCCCCCCTAAAACACCCTGTGAACACCCTGATAATTGGAAAAGCCCACAGTTCACCTTGCAGATCAGATTGGCAGAGGACTCACCAAGACGTTGCAGAGGAGACACACTGAGCTCTGGAGCAAGTGCATTGCTGCGAGTGGGATGGAGTGGGAGTTCATGCGGGAAAAAGGACCCGCCTGGATGCTGCCTACAGGCTGAGACCTCGGTCCATTGGTATTCCTGGGGGAGAGGAAGACAGATGGGAATAGTAAGTTTCATTCTGTAAGTCAGAAAGGAATGAGAAGGCTAACACTGAAAACGCAGGTCTGTCCTGCTTTATTTAAAGCAATGCTGGGCACAAAGGAATTGGCATGGAGATGTAGGCAAAAGTGAAACTCAGAATGTTATTTTCACTTTTCTGTGTTTGAAGCTCTTGTTAGAAGTCCTGCCATAACATCAAATTTAAAAACAAATGTACCTATTTCTAGATGTCCAACAGTAGTACTTCAGTTACGTCTGTATTTGCCTATGTACATTTACACCTTTCTATTCAATGGTCTGAAATAATTACATTTTCATTTGTAGGTTTAGTCTGGCAATGAGGATGTAATATCAGTCTTCCTCCAAATATAAAATCATTTTTAAAGGTTTCTACTTTCACACCCTCAACACAAGCCCATCATCCCAACATCCATGTTCATGCCCACCACTTGCGCTGGTGCAGCATTTTGTAATGGTCTGCTAGAAACCGGACTAGTGAAATCATAAAAGTTATAAACCTGGAAGCAAAAATGTGGGTGCAATCACCCTCCAGACCTACGCCTGCAGAAGGGGATTCTCAAAGAGCCCTGGCAGTGATTGCACACCACTCATCACAGAGGGAACTCCGCCAGCTGAGCTGCTGCCTCACTACAGCATAAAAAATCTCCTTGTTTCAGAATAATTCATCTGATCCCCTCAGCCTTAAAGCATTTGAGACTCAACATCAGTGTATAAAAACCTCCTGAAGCTCTATTTCATGGCATATTACTCTTAAAGAGCAGCAGCAGCAGCGCTGCAGTTAAAAGTGACATATTTAACCATACTCACAGTGAAAAGGAGGGGCAGTAGTAAATAACATATCCTGATAAAAATAAGGTTTTTTAATAAAGTGCTTTTAGTAGCTGTCTTTTGTAGGTTGGAACACGCTGCGTCTCGGACTCTCATTTCTATGAAAACTCAGAATAATTATTTTTAAAATTAACCGAACACAGGTTTGTATAAAAAGAAATCATTGAAGTATACAATTCCCTGAATACAGCTGTGAGGTCAGGAGGTCAGACACATGCTGTGTGCCAACAGCAAAAGGTTAGAGCGGATTTTTAAATCCATTATGCTCAAGAGTATGTTCAAAATCGTGCAAAAAAGGTTTGCTTCTCATTTGATATTCTCCCGGCACATAAAAATCCTGAACACTAAACATAGACAAGCTTCTTTCTTTATGACAAAATTATTTTGCAATCAAATGCCACAACTAGATACCACAAGAATAACTTAATGATGTAAGAACACAGAGTTGGCACACAATAAAATACAGCTCAACCTCAGGCTGTGTAAATTGATGCAACTTCCTTGGTTATCCATTTATATTCTTTTATTAATTTACCTTGGTAATTCAGAAACTCAATTTAAGATTTAATATGATCTCAGGAAAGAATCCATAACCCTCAAACATCTGCAGTGACAGTCAACTGATCAATACAATGATGACATTCACGTGAATTTCAGCAGAGCACAATTGAGGGCTTGTCCTTAGACTTGGGATACATGTGATAAAATATTTTGGCTTAAATCACTCTCTTCTGAAAGCTAAACCTAATCTAGCAATTCAGGATTCTGGCTACTCCAGAAGGATGAAGGAAAACAGATTTACCAGACTGCAACTGAGAATCGCAGCTTTTGGCCTTAGGACAGCGAGTTATTCTAGAAACTGCTGTTTATCTGTTGGTTTGTGAGCTTATTTAGGAGCTGAATGAACTCCTTGATTGTTCAAATGAATGTTTGAGACAATAAAGTGTTTGAAAAGTTTAACTTCCTTGAATGCAGAGGCTCCACGAACAGATTACAACCTGTTTGGATGCTCTCCTTCGTAAAACCACAACAGGATTTCTTTTCTTGTGTTTCTTTACTGCCCTTCTTTCATCAGTTGTTCATAGAGCTGCTGAACACTCTGCGCCAAAGCCATTTGATCCGGCACCGATCCACCTCTGCCTCCCCAGCTAAAATTTCCAACCTCTGCTTCCAGGTTTCTTAGACCCTCAGACCAATACACACGTTTACCCTGTATGTGAGAACCTGGGGGACAAACCCTAACAAACACAGCTTGCACAAACACACAAACAGCATCTCCAACAACAGAAACTTTCCTAAGTGGCAGCAAACAACCTGCTGTAGAGCCCCAAGTGCCCTTTTCCACTCCCATCCCATCACCATCATCTCCCTCTCCTTGGGTATCACATACTGATTTCAGGATTGATGTGATCACCCCCTGGATGAAATCCAACCTTCAGCAAAAGGCAGGAACAAATACATTTTCCTATGATTTCTTCCCCCTCCCCCCCTCCCCCCCCCGCCCAAATTAATGTTCTGCTATGCTTATGCTTATGAGGCAAAACTATCAGCACTACAGTCCCTTCCTCATTACCACTGCTGAGATCAGACAGAAGTGCTGCATTCATTATTTCTCCCTTCTCTTTGGAGAGCTGGGCAAGTGTCTGTGATACAAAAGTGGCAAATACAGAAGTTAACTTCTGCTGAAGCCAACTGTTTTAAAGGCTGCTTTTATACGTGGCCAGGGATGACAAGACTGGAATTCTGTCAGTGTATGAGGTCCAAAGAAGGGGGAACAGGGCCAAAGTGAATCCAGTTCAAAAAATCCAAGCAAATATTCATGGAATATTTTGGCAAATATTCACCAGGTCTAGTCTGCACCACATTTTTAATCTGTGTCCATTTCACACTGCCAAACCAATGGGCCACTCCTGCTGTTGTCCAGAAAGGACAACATCGTCATAACGCATAACCTGGAAAGTGATTAAACAAACCAAAACCCCTCCAGAATTAGTTGCCAATTGCTAGAAGTGATTCGTTTGTATTTGTTACGGACTTTCTCCTCCTCAGGACAGCTTTGGCTCGAGCACTGTTTGCCCCGGCGTGGAGGTGGGCCCAGAAGGGTAACCCAGACCTGTGCTACGCCCTGCTAATGCTGACGGTGCTCCTGTCCCCAGGGTCACACCTCTTCCATGGCCCTGCCCCTGGGGCAGCAGAGCTGGAAGGGAGAGGGAACCTCTTCATGCAGGAGGTTCAGAAATTGCCCATTAACACGAAAAAGACACTTCTGCAGTCACACCCTCCCAAGCTTCATTCCCACAAAGTCTCTTAGGAAAGAGTGAAGGCTGCAGTTTATCTGCAGGCATACGGTGTCCACGTACTTCATCAAGCACTTGAGGGAGGAATTATAAATGCAGCAAAAATTAGCTTTGTCTTAGATAGCTGAAGCACAAAACAGGGGGCCTATAGCCACTGAAATAATACTGTGGAGAAAGAATAAGTGAAATATGTATATGGAGCACAAGGTGTCCTCCAATAAATAATTTACAGCACGATTAGGAGTGGCTTAGAGTTAGCAGGAGATAATCATTCCCTTTCTGCATTAAAACGTGCTTGCTCCCTCTCCTCATCCTCATCGTTTTGATTACCTTAGAACAAATAGATTGTTCAGTAGGAGATAAAATAAGGACTACATCTTCAAGTCAGAAGTCTGGTTTATATCCTTAACCGTTTAGTTTTGCAACTATCCTCCCTTATTAATGTCCCCTGACCTCAGTTTGCATGCCAGATCATAAAAAAAGAACAATCAAAACAAAACAAAACAAACAAACAAACAAACAAAACCCAACCAAACCAACCAACCACACAAACAAACAAAAAAACACAACCAAAAAAACCCAGACAAAACCTCCACAGACCAAAAAGTCCATCATTATTGTGACAATTGCAGTCATGGCTAAATCACTTTGGATGCCTCTTTAAACCCCAAAGCCCTCACTAGAATTTCCTTATTGCTGCTTCATCCACTGGATGCTTTTAGGCTTCTGAGGTTGCTGACACTCTCATTGCACTCTGTGCCAGGTTTGTATTACTGTATCTGTAATGCAAAAAAAGAGGGTTTAGGCATCCAGATATCCTGCTGGTCAGATGTGCAACTTGAAATTAAACATTCAGTTAGAAGAATTTACCTAAAAGCAGCTCCAGTAAGTTTGCATTAATTTAGGGGTATTTTGCATGTCCCTCTTAGAGCCTCAGTGTCAAAATTACGTTTTTTATACATCCATTTTCCTCTTTATCTAAACCAAAATGTTCTACAGTGGTGAAATTGAAGAGCCAGACTTCTCAGATACAAACAAGAAGCTGCTGTGCTGTGTGCAGAGATTACTTCTACCCTGAGAAGGCAATTAATTCCAGCCTTATCAATTAGCTCTTGTGATGGAAGGAATTTTATTTAGTGGAAATTGGACAGAGATCTGGTCTGAAAACTTACAGCATTTTGCCAGTGAACTCCTGATAGGGACACTACTGTGCATATCCAAGGTGTCAAACTACTTGAATCTTAACTTCTCCAATGAAGTATAAATAAACAGAACAAAAATTGTCTACCGAGTTCACGAGTCACAGAATGATTTGCGTTGGGAGGGACCTTCAAGATTGTGTGGTTCTAAATCCCTGCCATGGGCAGGGGCACCTTCCACCTGCCCAGGTTGCTCCAAGCCCCATCCAACCTGGCCTTGGACGCTTCCAGGGATGGGGCAGCCACAGCTTCTCTGGGCAACCTGTGCCAGAGAATGCTCGTGTTACTTTAATTAGATCTCTGTTTTAGGACAAGAGCTGACACAATACATTCGAAGGAGAAAGCCCTCAACTAATGAACAAGTCATCCAAAAATCTTTCTTTCCAGTGTATTTTTAAGTAAGTCTCATTACAGAAGCTGAGAGGAAATTAATTTCTCTACTAGACTAAGTCATTATTCAGATGTGGCAGTAATGGCAAGGATGTTTTGGTAGTACACGGAGCTCATAGGCGCCCTTCATAAAGCATGGAAATAAAAGGAAAGCAGAACATTTTTGTGCTCTGTCTGCATAGCTAAGTGACAGATGTACCAGCAGCAAACAATATTGGCCAGAGAAGGCTGAACTCAAGTGGGTCCTTTTCATTTCCTGCCAAAACAGAGCAGCCTTGAAACGATCCTGTAGGAAAGGGGAGAATGAGAAGTGTCTCTCTGAATCCTGCCGTTCCAGCTGCTTCTCAGGCTTTTGACTTCAAACTACAATCCAGCTGCTGGTATTTTCATTCCAATTAAGTTCTGAGTGTTTTTTAAACAAAATATTTTCATAGAGCGACTATTAAGCGATTTCATCATGATCTGATTTCAAACAACAAATGCTTACTGAATTGCAGAGACAGAGTCTGAGAGATGAAGAAACGTGTGTTTGGAGATTATAAAAATGCTAAAAGGATTTAACTTGGCAAGCAGAAGCCTGAGAGCTCAATTTGACTCAAGGGATGCCAAAGTATTGAGGGCTGTGGTAAACAGTAACCCAGACCTCCTCCATAAGCTGTCCATTAATAAGGGACCTGAGGGACACATTAGAAAATGAACAATTGGAAAATTTAAAACAAACCCAAAATCCAGCTAAGTGTGTGCAGTGTCCAGGTTATATGGTCAATGCAGTAGCTGCCTTCAGAAGATCATACTGCAGAGACACTGGGAGTGGGATTTTTTGTTCTAAAATAGAAGTAAGATGCATTTTTTAGGAAGTAAAATGGCAGGCAGTGACCAGGAGGAAAGCTGCTTGCTCCTGCAGCCAGCAGTGTTGATGTGGGTCGGGAACAAGTCTTGGGGAGCTTTATCCAGGATGGTGGTCCAAGAATCTGGACCAGAACTGCAATGAGCAAACCTCCTATCACAACATGAAGGCTTACCAGATCACACAGTAGCCACAGGATTCCAGGGAATCCAACATTTTTCTATTAATTATGGGGGAAAGATCCCAATCTAGAAGTCCATGGCCATTCCATCATCCTTTTTCAGAGCAGTGTGCTAAAGTCAAGCATGTCACCCTCCAAATACCCCTCGCCTTTGAAAGAACAACATCAAGTGGGGATTTAGAGATGGAGACAACTTCCTCACCACATTACTCTGGCACCATAGGAAACTTAATCATGTGGCTGCTGGCAAAAGGCCGACTTTTAATGGCATCAAATACACATAGACTTTGTTGAGAGAAATCCTTGTTACTATTTTATGGTGGGTTTTGAGTACTGGCTACGTAGCAGACTCAAAACAGAAGTATTTTAGATAAAGCTGGGTTTGTAAGGGAAAATAAATATACAAAAGTTGGTGCTGGCCTTCATTGACTGTCACACAGAGAATTACATGCCAGAAACACAAAAAGGCTTATTAAGCGATCTAACACATAGGTCAAGGAAAAAGACGAAGGCTTTTTTTTTTTTTTAACTTTGTTTGCTTATTGCTGTGAAAATTGACTCCCTTTTTTTTCCATTGTCAGAAAACTGCCAAGATTTCTTCCATTGGGTTAAAAAGCTCTTGGGACATTGCACCTTCCCAAGTATGTATAAGAATATATTCTTTACCTTTGTTATGAGACTCAACCCAATATGTGGACTGCATACGAGCACAAGCACCAGTATCTGCGTATCTTTCCATATTATATGAAGAGCACATAGTAATTTACACATGCTTCTAACTGCAAGAGGTAAAAGAACAATATTGACATTTGTTAACTCTCTAAGCCCAAGGAATACCAAGCATTTCTCCTCAAAGGGTATACAATGGATGGAAGAATAAAAGTTCATATAGTTTTTTTGTTTCATTACGCATATATGGCAGCTGCTTTGAGGAAAAAGGATCACATACAACAGCAAATAAATAATTAATGAAATGAATGAAATTAAGCTGCTTCTATTTGGTGGTAGTTTCCTGGAAGTCAGTTGGCAGATTATGACTTTACAAGGAAGCGCTGTGGAAACCAAGAACTCCAGAGCTGTTTAAGAAAGGGTTTACCAAATCCAGCAGGCAACTTTGTCATCTTTGTGTGGTATCTCTGCTGTTAATGAATGAAGTGGGAACGTTCCCCCTGAAAAGGAACATACCATTCATGACCGTTGTGCTGCTCAGAGGAAAAGCAGGCTTTGAGCCTGCAGAAACCATGCAAATGTAGTGACTTACCACTTTGTCATCTGATGCTCCTTTTACCCCCACTTCTACCCCAGGACCTAAAAAAAAACCCCTAGATGCTCATCTTCCCCCCACCTTGGCTCTTTTTTCCTTAGAAAATCCATTTAAACCTTTGGGGGTGTGTTTTTAGAGACTGAAAATACCCTGGAAACACCTGGAAAAACAGCCACCTTTGCTTTGTTTTCACTCCAGGCTTCTCAAAGCCCCGACTCCAGTGACGTTCGAAAAGGATTTCACGAGCAGTATTTGGAAACTTCAGCTGAACTGATTGATTGTGTTTAATTGCCTTTTGGTTTCATCAACGCAGAGCCATAAATCTGCTGCTTGTCAAACAGAGGGAGTTGATTAATGGGGCAATGGTTGTCTAGTCGAGTTACAAAGAAACCTCCACAAAATATGAGTCTTTTTAGGATGTGTGTTTTCCAACTACTGCATGGTGTGTACCATGGCGAGGGCAGGAGGTGGTGGAGGCTCCAGCAAGACAGACAACGAATGTGGTGCTACAGAAAGCAAAGGGACTGCTGCCTCTTCCCTCCTCATCTGTCTGCAATGAGGGAAACAAAGCCTAAAGGAAACCACAGCAGATTTTTCCCCCCCCCTTGCTTATTGCAACACCAAGAAAAAAGGGAGCTCAGCACACACACTGCGTAACTGCGGAGCCAATTTACAGACGCAGAGGAACAGAGATTACAAGAATCGAGCCTGGATCCAAGGGACATCCTTCATATTTAGGGCACTCTCTATCGCAAGAGAGACCAGACATGAAATTCTGGGGTGATTTTAAGGCTTGTTGTAAGCATCCTGAGTGTTGTTTCCCAACTATTAAGCCAGATGAGGATCCAGAGTATTTGTGAACAATGGAGCAAAAAGTCAAATGAGGAGCAAGCCAAATAAAGGGGGGAAAAAAAAGCCCTCACAATAAAAACATTTTTTCCTTCAGCATTTTTATCTGGTTAGTAACATTTTTACTGACTCTTCCAGAACCCTGTCATGATTACCTCTATTATGTGATTCCTGAACCTTTATATGGCATTACCTTCATGATTCAGCAACCTGGAAGGCTGGACCTACAAAAATTCTTGTACAGACCTGGTCTGTATATATAATTAGAAATAAATATATTGTTTTTACTGAAAAATACCATAAAAGGGCTACTTAAAGAACAAATCAACAGATTATACTTCATTAACCAGCTGATAAATAAACATTACACCTCCTCTGACATGAATGAAGACTTGCATTACATCAGCTGAAGAAGCCCACCATTTGTTATAGCAGCTGTCAGGGAGTAAGTCTAGGAAATTTTAAATGATAGGAAAAATATGAGTTTGAAAAAAATATATAGGCAAATTTTTATTACTTACAATTCTCAGCATGATTGGGTTTTTTCCCTCAAATCTGTAACCTGAAAAATGCAAACAGTTTTTAAAAAAATCTTATTGAAAAGTAAATGAAATACACTCGAGAAAACCGGTAAGAGGGGGTATTCATAAGAGAAAACGCTTCAGGAGATTTGGATGTGCCAGGCAAATTGCATGCCAGCAGTTCCACTTAAAACCATTGGCAGCTCCACAGGAGATAAGCACACAGGCACTCGGGGTAGCAGCTTCCTGGGGCTGAGGAGGAGAAAATGAACACTTTCATAAGGGAACACATTGAGTTCAGACCCGGTGCCAGCTGTGCAAGTTCTCTTCTCTCCCCTCTCTTCTTGCTGGTGGCAGACCAGGCTCTCCCTTCAGCTGAAGGTCTCTGGGTGCATCTTCTGCACTGTCAGTATGAAAGCTGCACCAAAAGGTTCTGATTCAGCACCAGCAGAAAGTGCACACTGTGGGCTCTGTCCCATCCTCTCCAAAACCAGCTGGCTGAGCAGAGAACAAGGGCCTCCTTCTGCCATGGTGCTTCATTGCTCTCCTCGAGAGACCTCACGTGGGCCTCAGGATTTCCTCAGGAGGAATTCCTCAGAGAATTTCCTCAGGAGCTTTCATGGTGGCAAAGCATTCTCAAGTGCTCTTGGCACTTAGGATTTGGCACATAACACTTGAAATTCAGGCACCATGTGAGAAGATGCAACTCCATTGATTCCAGCACTGTCACCCTCCCTCTGTCCAGCCCTGGGTGTGGCCGCTCTTGTGAACACCCAAAGCATCATTCCCACAGCAAATCCCTCACTGAACTTAGCAACACAGCACTGTTCAGCTGGCAATTCGTGCACCTCTGTGCCAACAAACTTCTGGAAAAGAAAGTCCTGCATGCTGCTGAACAGTCCTAAAAAAACCAAAATTATAGCTGTGGCAGGGAAACATGTCTAGACAAAATAGCGTACCTTGGCTACCTTCTCTCAGATGTCTTTAAAACAGTCCTTGGGAGTATTGATTTTTCTTTCTCACAAATTGTATTTCACATTGGTTCCAGTGTAATGGGCCATAGATTTTCCCAGACAGCAGTGACACCAGGGCTCTTGTTTGATGTCCTGTTTCTCCACCCTTTCCTTCTTGCCTCAGACAATTCAAATGCCATAGTAGAAGAGATGAGTTGCTCTTCTGCCACAAAGAAATGTTGGTCCTCCCTGGAAATCCTTTGGGGCTTTGGAAAAGCTTTCCCAGTAATTCACTGTTTCAAGGGAGGCAACCTGGTCCCAGTACGTGGTGCTGGGCAGTGGAAATGGTACCAGGCTCCTTACAAACCATCCCAAGATACCCTGGCCCCTGACCTCACTCACAGCCTCTGGTTGTAGGGGAAAATAGGTGGTGCATCAGGAAAAAGCCTGTCAAAATATTGGTAGGGAGTCTGAGCAGTATAAACATCTTTGATACTTAAAAGTGTATTCTTCAAGGAAACCTCATCTTCAGCCTGAACTGGAAATAAAACATTTTAAAAGTGCAATTATTTGCAGCACCCAGATGTCACTTTGAGTTAGTCTAACCATTCTGTTTTGATAAAATCGAAGTACTCCATTCTTACTTTGACTTTACATACTCTTGTCTACTATTAAATAGCTGCAACATAAAATGACTTCATTTCCTTCTGACAATATGACTCTGATAGGGTCATGTCATTCTGATAAAGTCAAAATACTTCATCTTCTGCAGGACACTCATGCTTTAGAAAGCTTTTGACAAAACAGTGTTTTCCACTGCATAGGAATCCAACCAAAAGATTTTTGGCCAGCTATGATAATCAAAAGCAAGCCAGGACCTCAACTTTCAACATCCTTAATAGAGGGGGACCTCTCTCTTGTAAGTACATCACTAAATTGAATTTACTGAAAAATACATCCCACTGACAACCTCAGCGTGTGCCAGCGCAGCTTTCCAGAACTCCGCTGCAGATCTGGGTTACCTCTGGCCAACAACAAAGATTTGCAAAATCACAGAGAAGTTTCATCTGGAAGGGACCCCGGAGATCGTCTTGGCCAACCTTGTGTTGAAAGCAGGGCCTTGGATGAGGTTATCCACAACCCTGTCAAGCCAAGTCTTGAATACCTACATCCAGGCAGATTCCACTGCTTCTCCTGGCAGCTCATCCCAGCATCCAGCTGGTCTCACAGTGAAGAAATTGCTCCTAAAATTCACATATAAATACCCTGAAGTAACTGTTGCCTCTTCCCCTTGTTCTCTCTGTGCATTCTTGTGAAGAGAATGACCATGGCCCATCTTCTCTCTCCTTCAGGACTCTTACAGAAAATCTGGTTAACAGGCAAATCTGGTGAAAGGGGATAAAAAAGAAGCCTTGCTCCACAAAGTCTATTGCATTTAAGCAGCTTGTAACACTCAGGATTCACAGTGACAAACACTCAGAAATACCCAGACATACAGGCACGGGATCCACGGTTTTTCCAAGCACAAATTGTTGGAAGTAGCTTAGGCTTCATGACAACAAATTTATTACATTTACTGTGGAAAAATCAATATTTTTTTTTCCAATTATTAGATCAAATTATGCTGCTACAGAACTTCCTGATTACAGAATGGACAGATGACCTTTCAAAAACAGGTGTTGGTTGGCTTGGTTTTTCCCCTTCTATGGCTTTTTCTTTTCAATAGCAGCTTTTTTACCTCTTTTTTCCCCCTCAAGTATTTTAGACTGCTTAAAAAACTGCAAATCAAACTAAAACATATAAAAGGTTCAGGGAGGTTTGCTACAGGACTTGTCTTCTGACAGTTCTTTACCTTTCCTAAACAAACACTGATTTGAGCAGCCACTCTGCACACACTTGAAATTTCCTGGACCACAGAAAATTGCCAAAAACTTGTCTTTGGGGATCACAGACTTGGAGGACAAGTGGAAACGTGACAACCAGCTGACTGATGGATTTTGCTGTGTTGAGCCACGGGAGAGGACGTTTGCTCCAAGTGGGAAAGGTCAACGGCATCCATTGCCACACTGCTCCTACCACTGATTCCTTCCACCATCCCAGACACACCTTTCCCCACCCCGCCTGGAGGGGTCTTGCTCCACCTTTCAGGCACTGGATCTGAAGCTTTTATGGAAGAATTATTAAAAAGCATCCTACTCTAACACCCTGATCAAGGTAACTCTTAACCTTCTCTTGGTTTAATTAATTACTTTGAGATCAATGAACCTTTCACTAAAATGATGGTCTCTGAATCTCAGGGGTTTGTGGTGCTCTTTTCTCAAGGGCTAGACATGAGAATTACCTCGTGCACACAGCTTTGCTCAGGTTACTTCCAGAAATAAAACAGTGAAATTTGTCTTTAGACAGATTTGAAACTCAGAACACAGTTCAACTCTTACTTTTGTAAATGTGGCAGACACCGAATGGTATGGGATCAGCAGAAAAAGATGGAACTGAAGCTGTACTCTTACCTGATGTGGAGAGCCCACGCTACTTACTAAATTATAGTAGAACAGTGGAGGAAAAAACCTCAAAACAGGCAATATAAACTTGTTTAGGGACTTAAGCCATAACAAACCTGATTTCTACATCCATATTTTCTCATATATTACACAGAGGTAGTTCAAATCAATACCTAAAGCGGGGACAAGAAACAATTAGGTGCTGCAGGAAACTGATTATCCACAGAACATAACCCTCATTATCCACGTCAATATAAACCCATTTCCTGACAAAATGCTACCCTTCGTTATCACTCCTGTTATTAACGGCAACTGTATTTTCAGAAGAGACAGCAAGCCAAATTCCTACCCCTTTTTCTCATGGAAGTTCCAAAGGCAGGCATGGCAATAAGGAATATTTCCCCTTGGAACAAACTTCTGTGCCATGATTTTATTTCCTGCTGCCCACTTTCCTCTTGCAACTCCACACACAGAGGAGATTTTGCTTCTCCCCCAGAACCCGAGGCTTCCGTGCCCTGCTCTTCTTTCACAGAAGGATATCAGCCACCAGTCAATGGAGAAGAAATTCTTCAGACAGCAGGAAAGAATAAAAAGCTCAATCCAGGGATTACACATAAAATTAGAAAAATGGTGTAATACACTTCAGTCAGCATTTGTGAAACTGTGGTCTACCTCCAAGGTGCAAATCTAACGCTTTGACAGCTAAAAGATGAACAAAGGAAAAGCGAATAAACTGTTTTCTAAAAAAAAATCATGGTAACCAAATAAATGTACCTTATATACCGGCATCTTCCATCACATTTCAGCATGTTTACATACTGTTATTTTAAAAAGATACGAAAGTAAGAAAAATGAATTCAAATCCATTTCAACAAGCAGAGCAAGATTCAAGATCTTCTGCGAGCCTTTAAAAGAATCCTGTAAAACCAGACGTGTGTCATTATGAAAACTGTGGTTTGTGTCAGACAGTAGCCACCACTGCTGCAAATAATACATGTGGGGAAAGGGAATGATGTTTTTCTAGTGAAGTCAGGGGCAATTTTTCAGTCAGATTAACTCTTAGCTGAAAAACACCAGTTTTTAACAGTAACTTTTCTAGAAAGTTTCTTGGGGTCAGTATGGGGCTGTTAATCAAAGTAGAAAGAGAAAAAAAAGAAACAAATAAACAGTGTGGTGTCTGAAGAATTTTTACAGCGTGTGGTGAAGACCATATCGAAAACCCCTTTTCTGGCTAACCTGCAGCAATGTGCCATAAAGTTCCCAGAAGCAGAAATGGTGTGCCCTCCTTCTGTTCCCAAGTAAAAAAAAATTAAATTAAAATACCCAAACTTTTATACTTTCCATGACATCTGTCTTTCCATCTGTTACAATTTCTTTTTTTACATCTCCCATACAAATGGCCCTCCAGCCTCTCCAGTATGAATCAAAAACCTCATTAATTAAAGGATATAACCTGACTAAATAAAAAGAGAACGTGCTTTATGTCTGCATTATGAACACTTCAAACCACTTTCCACCAAAGACTGTACACATGTTTACTCAAAGAATCCATGCTATTCATGAGTAGACATCTTACCATACAGAGGCAAAATCACTATTCCTGAAAGGATTGCTTTGTACTATAGGATCTATGATAAAGTCAAAGGAAGCATTTCTGGACGTGTTCCATCACTTGATGTTCAGGAAACCATTTTGTATGACACAAAGGATTAGGAAAAATAAGCTGCATGACATTTATTTTGTAATTTTTAACATTAATATCTGTAGAAACATTTTATTGTCAGTACAAAAGTTAACAGATTTTAATACTTATTTTACCCAATTTAAAAAAATTATTAAAAAAAAAAAATAAACAAAACCAACACACCACCACATAAAACAGTGTAATTTGCATTCATATTCCATGGCCACATCAGTGTGAGTGTTCTGAAAGTAAAAACACAAGACTTCCGTAAAAAAGATACAAACAACAGTGATATTTTAGCAGAGGCCAGTGCTATACCTACTGTTACGGAACGGATCACGAGGAAATACTGGAGTCAGCATGAATTAATCCCTTAAAAAGACGCTGATATTCCTATGGCAAATTGTCATTATAAACAACTTCTCTCTTTTTAACTTAAGTTACAATAGAGGGATAGTCTAAAAGGCAAAAGATCCAGGCCAAAAGATCTGGAAGCCATTATCCAGCTCGGGGAGGAGAATTGCAGTTAATGTGATGCATGTGCAGCTCAGGGTAGAAGCTCAGCTCCTTTTAGAGCAGCATGTTCTGCTATGCTTATAGACAAATTCATGTCTTTAAGAACTCTATTTAAAATTTTCTTCTCTTTTTTTTTTTTCCTACTTCTTCTTTTTTTTTGCTGGTGTGCAATGACTCTGCTTCTTGGCCATGGGAGAGCTTCCTAAAGAGTTAAAATCGTTAAAGTGACGGGTATGGAGAATAAAAGACTTTCTTGTTAAAGGATTTGGTTTTGATAAGAACAACCATCTGACACTGCAGGTTTTAAACACAAATAAATCAAAAGTTTTAATTCCCCCAAATTAGTTATATACTGTAAATATTTCTTTTTTTTTTTTTTAAAGATCTGAAAACTAGTAAAGTCTGAGGAATATATCTACTAGTTCTCTGTGCTGCCTGCATAGAAATGCCATTTAAATTACAAAAACACAACAACCCTATAAACGATTAACTGTTTTGTACATTACCAATTAGTTAATAAATTAATGATATACCATTTTCCCTGAAAGCAAAGTATTTTCCACCCTTGGATGGTGAAAATTAAGAAATTCTGTGTAAGAACAGCATTTAGCAAATAGCTGTTAAAAAAGAGACTAATTTGCTAGGTGGATTGGGACATCCATTTTTTTAAATCAATACAAAAAATAATTCATTGTAAATATATATAATATATATTTATACATATTTTGAATATATTTACATACATCCAGCACCTATATACTGCATTTGTGCTCTGTAAGTGTGTGCCAACATATATTTTCTCCAAATATTACAAAATAAACAAGAAAGGCAGACCCAGAGTTTGCCTCAAGTCCAACTGGTCCATTGTACAAACAAAGTCTCTTGCAGCTCACAGGAAGCCAGAAAACTGATAGCCAATGGATATCCAGACACAGCTCATAAACATTCTCTGTTGGGAACGTTTAGAAGTTGCAGATGATGAGATTCTTTATGTAGGTTCTGACTGCTTTCCTCCAAAGTTGGGTAATTTTTTTTTCCTTTCTCTTCTTTCCCGCCCCCCTATATTTCATATGTACAAGCAGAAACATTAAGGTCCCGGAGAAAAGATTTTTGTTTTGTATCTGGTAGGTAGCTTGATGTTCTTGTTTCTTTATTCCTCTGTGTGATTTCTTTTCATGTTTTCACACTTCCATTCATGTGCTGGTACTTGGGAAGACAAGGTTCGTAAGGCATTGGATCGGGAGAGAAAACAGAGTCATCACCTGACGAGCACGAACTCCTCGTGTCAGGGTAACTAGGTGAATACTGTTCCAGAGGCCCACTGAGGTCCAGATACTCCTGTGACAAAGGAAATAAAGTGCTTTTTCAGACAGCGAGTAAAACTGACAATAACACGTCACCACTGCTCAGATTTGGCTTGATCATCCAGCGGGGAAAACAAAGGTTAAAACCGACACGCGTTTCTGTGAATCAGCTGCGCTCAAAACTGCCTGTGGCTTAAACATCTCCTAAAACAAGGAGCTCGAGCAGAGAAAGAAAAACCAAACCAGTAACACGGTATTTTCTGAAGTCCAACATCACCAGCATTAGCTGTGTCAGTGGGAATAAACATGGCAACCACATCAAAAGAGGACTTTTCACTCGCAATGATAAAAACGAAATTTCATCCTAAATAGAACCACTTTTCTTGAGCACATGGTAGTGATTTGGAGAGGGAAAGACACTTCCAACTTTATATTCCTTTGGTCACTTTGAGTATCTGTTTTATATTTTGTGATATTAAATTTGTGTTTAAACATGCAGTGGCATACATGGGGGGAAAAAAAAAAGAACAGAAAGAAAAACAAAATTAAATTCACAAGATTTGGGTTTTTTACACTGCGTATTTTTGTGTGTGTGTGTTTGTGTGTGTATGTGTGTGTGTGTGTTGTGTGTCCCAGAGCAGCCATGACCAAAGCAGTTGTTAAAAAAGGAAATATCATCTGCTGAATCCAAGTTTTGGGTTAAGTCTCTTTTGCTAGAAACAACAGTTTTGGCAAGAGAATAAAGTTATTTTTCCCCTTGAAATGTTCCTTCTCTTTCAACTTCTAAAGGCAGCTGCATTCATTTAAATGCAATCTCTTCATTTGCTAAACCACAAGTTACGATTGTACTGACGGGACAAGTCTTCCACCTCAGTCAGTATTTTATGCTGCTGTGCTTAGGTTTGGGGTAATTTAGTTGTTTGGCCAACATTTTTTTTAAGTCAGACATCCAATCATTACCATATTCTAGTTAAAAAATGGTCACCATTTCAAAAGGAGGGTGTGGAATGCAAGTTTTAAAATGCTGAAAAATCCAACAGGGAGCAAAAGAAGGGGGTTTGGATCTATTGATTACTGCCTAGCTGGCTGCCAAGGCTTTTGAAAAATCCACAAGGGCAATTCTGACATGTATTTATGGATTAGAAAATCTGTCCTAAATGACCAGAAATAATCAAGAAGTTTCTAGAGAGGTGAAATAGGAAAGTAGCCCAGTATTGAGAGCAAGAGGGCTTTCTCAAGAGCTATTAGGATGTGGTTTGTCATATTGAAAGGCTTGATGTAACTCAGTTATGAATTCAGTATTGAAGGAAGGATCCATATCTCCTCTCCCCCATCCTTATCCAGTGTCAGTGGCCAGAGTGTCATCAAGGGGTGTAAGAACAAACACCAGGGTGGTTCCTGGTGCTGATATAACAACACAGCCAAGAGGCTGACTCTTGGTGACTTCTGCTCATGTGGCTCATGGAAATTTGGGAAATAGAGTCTTTTGTGGAAAAAAAACAACCAAGAAAACACATTAAAAACCCAACAAATGATGATCCAACATGCAAACGAGCAAGACTTAACAAACTAAACAGAAATAATTCCTTGCACAAATGCAGAAGGCAGCTGTCCTAGGAATTCTTTAGGTTGTTGGGCAAACTAGGCTGACCCAGTGCCAACGGTGTGATTCTGGGGGGAAAGGCAAAGTGTCACTGTGGAGAAGATACTCAGAAGTGCTGTCACACTGAAGCATGAAGGTCCTCCACTTCTGTAGAACCGTGCAGATTACACAAAATGAGATCTCTTAAAAGCTACAGAGGAAAATGGGACATGCTGGAGTTCTCAGGAGACACCGAGACGATGACCAGCTTTCGGGAACACGAAACGCGCTACAAAGACGAGCAAAATAATTTGCTTTCTATGCCCAGAGTAAATAGGACAAAAGCAGTATCTGATGTTGAAAGATTAGAGATTAGGAAAACAAAGCAATAGGCTGTCAAGGGGCGATGCTGAAATGCAGCAGTGGAGATCTTTAAGGACAAGTTACATAAACATCTGTCAGGAATGACAAACGTATAGTGGATCCCGCCATAGGCTGGTCAGATGGACTGGATGTGTTCCTAAGCTTTTTCCAGCCGTTTTTCCTATGATTCTAGTCTGAAGTAATTTACATAACCCTAAAGGCCTTTTCAGGTTACCTTTGAGATCATTCCAGGTCTGTGAGCAGTACAGAATTGGGAAGGCAAGACAGTTAAAACACACGCAAAAAAGAAAGCAATATCCTTTCCCAGGCTCAGAATTGCAGCCCAGAACCTCCCTCTTGACTTTGCAAACACATCTCCAGTCCAAGCCACCCGGCAGCGCGCAGTGGCAGCCAGCCCATCCAACTGGTCTTGTGAAATCATATATAAATCAGGCAGGAAAAGATGCAGTCAGCACTGGAGGAGGTGAAAATGGTAACGGGACGCAGAGGTGCGTCGCTGCCTCCACAGGGAGCACATCTTTCTGCCCCATCTCTGAGCCACTCCTGAAGGTGCCACTTTTTAGACTAAGACTTAAAAACAGAATCAAGATAGATTTATAGCTGCTACTGAAGCCAAAGAATCTTTTTCAACCAGATCTCCCGGGCAAATGACGGTCACAAAAAACAGCATCTCTTTACCCAGGTTCTCCTGCCATCCCCACTGTATAACAGGCTTTCCCAAAGCTCCTCCATAATCCACTCTTCATTTCTCTGGCAATTGTAAAAATTTAGAACGTAACATTCAGGAGCCATATAAAGTGATTCAAGTATTTTTTTTTTTCCATCCTTCTCCCGTTATAAAGAAGCAATAACAAATCTGAAAACCGTATTTTGAAATGGTCAAAACAAGTAGTTGCAACTATTCTGCGTAAGTGCTTTGCTCTTTTTTTCCCCCCTCCCATTATATATCTCATTTCTCAGAAGTAATAGGAGTTTGTAGAATATTTCTGGGACACCAAACGTTTTCTCTTAAAAGAAGTTTCCACCAAAAGAATCAACATTTCCATCGCTTGTGATTTTCCTCAAAGGTGCATGCGGTTTAGTGATAAGAGAACTGATTCCTGTGTGAATACCCTAATCAGTGTGTTCCTCGCTAAAACTAATAATATCTCAGACCTCTAAAAGAATGCTCTTCAAATAAAACCTTTCTGCATTCATATATCCCAACCTGAAGCAGTGTTAGGCAGGACCTTTGGATAATTGGATGGCTGTTTGCACGTTCCCCGTGGGTCCCCGTTCCCTCCACAGAGAGCTATTTCAGTGAACCTAATTCACTCTCAGGCACATAATCTGAAATCTACCATTGACAGTTTCTCCTCTTCTGACCTACATATCATGGCTGGGAATCGAACCGAGCCGATAAATGCAAAACACCATGAACTCAGCATCTCTCCTTCACGTGAAATTCACGTTGAAACACAAACTTGTCGCGTGCAGTCCCTAAAAACATCAAGAGATGCAAAAAGAAATAAACAAAACCACTTTAAAGATGCGTTTCTTTTCAGTTACATAAATCAATGCACAATGGCAAGAGACTGAGGATTTCATAGGATACATAGTTTAGCTGTGCGTAACCTCAGAGGACACAACGGCGAACAGCACAAGAAACGAACTTGAGCAAGATTTCGTAATTAAATAAATTCCATCTGTCTCCTGAACCATTTGTCCTGACCAGCAGCTTATGGAGGGAAACAATTTACCTACCTCATTAGTTGTGAGAGTGAGAATCCGATCCAAGTCTTCTACCAACTGTTTAAAAGTCGGTCTCTGTGAAGGCACAGCATGCCAGCAATCTCTCATCATCATATAGCTGTAAGAAATACACAGGTTTCTGGCTTAATTAAAATCACGCCTCCTTCTCACAAACCCTGCCATACACTGTCAGTGTTGTTCTTCACAAGTAAAGCAGCGAGCACACACACAGCTCTGCACATGGACCACTGAACTCCCAAACTCCTGCAACACTCCCTGCCTTCAAAGGTGCTTTCTGCTCCTGTCTCTCCCCTGCTCAGAGTCTAAATTGCCTTTTTGTGGGCTTAATTCTGTAGCTTTCTGTCCCAGCGGTTTCAAAGGCAGTAAATTACATGTGTATCAATACTTTTTTGTATGTAAGGAATTGCAGTCTTGGTGAAGAAAAAATTAAAATGGGAAAATAATTAAAAATAGTTAAGGGGGTCTACCTGGAAATACCAGAAAGGGAAATCACACCTCATCACCAGGAGATAATACTGCGTTAACACAGACGTTCTCAGACATACTTTTTTGCATACAAAAGCAGCCTGATGGACCTTACATATAACCAGTGGTATGTGCACCATTTATGAATTTTCATGTTAATAACATTAAAACAAATATGGGTGTAAAAGCACTGGCTTGTAGATGATCTCTTCTTTTTTCAATAGGATCACAGCAGGGTGTGCAGAGAAGCCTCCTCTGCCAAACGTTTCCTGAAATCCTTTTCACGCTCTTCCTTTACATATCTATAACCCACAATTTTAGGGTCAAGCACTTCTGAAAATGTTTGATTCTGCTGGGAGTAGCATGAAACACGTGAATTCAGTACAGTTGTGCCCTTCAACCCTGGGACAGCAAATCAGGGTCCTTACAGTTCATTGGTGCAGTTGGCAGGTTTATCCATCCGGTGCCCTTCTTTAAGCAGCTTAAAAAGTTCCTCCACTGGGATTCCTGGGTAGGGTGATCCTCCTAACGTGAAGATCTCCCACATTAACACACCAAATGACCAACTGCAAATCAAAGAGAAAACTGCATTAGTAGCTCTGCCTGACAGCTGGAAACAGAGAATTCCAATCCCTTCCAGGAGATGCTTAAATGAGCCTCTGCCCAGGTCTGACTGCCCAGAGTAGGACACAACCTGGGAAGGGTATCATCAGCTGCAGAGACAGCATATAGAGGAGCAGGGACTGACCCCAGCACATTCCCAAATAACCCTCTGCCTCTGTCTGGTGTGCTCTGAGCTACTGCAAAGAGCTGCATCTTCCCAGCTTAATGACTTACAGAACGCTCCCAGCTCAGCCGGATCGCAATTATGTGGCAGGATATTTTGGAAAAAGCAGACTGTCCAAAACAAAAATATTTTGCATTATCCTTCTCTCTTTTTCTTTTTTTTTTTCTTTTATTGTTAACTTTTGCTAGGAAACGAAGGAAGATAATTTTAAGCCAGTTTTCCTGCCTGCTTCCCTGTCTCATCATGTCTTGCTGGCAACCTGGGGCTCTTTGGCAGGCAGCTTTGCCAGGTGAGCAACAGCACACAGCTTGCACTGGCTCCCGAGCTCCTCTGCAGCCCCCCTAGCTCTGTAGCAGGGTATTTTAGTAAACTGTTTGCACAAACTTACAATAATATTATCTTTAGCCATCTTCAAAGCCACCACGGGGCCAAGAGTCTCCAAGTCCCAGGACTGAAATCCTCGTGCTAAGGAGCTCGGACTGAGTTTCAGTGCCGAACCAGTGAAGTGGTTTACTTCACATTCACTTAAATATTTTGCCAAGATGTTATTTTAAAACGGGAGTTTGATCCACCCTTAACCTGTGTATATAGTTTCCTTTGTAAATGATGTAAAGATAGCAGGAAACACATCAGTAAATGGTTTTCTTAAGCAGAGAACAGCTCGGGAAGTGCACACAGGTTAAACAAAAAGGAGATACTTCTTATTTTCTGCATCCCACTCTTTTCCTTTTTAACCCTGCACTGACATGCATAACCTTTTACACCTGTGCTGGGGAGCATCCAGCCCTTTACAGTTCTTGGAGAAATAAAAAAACTTAAGATCTTCATCTGTATTGCATAAGAAATACACATCTACTTGAAGCATGAAGCACGTGAAACTGTAACAGCAAGCAGAATAAACCCTAAGCAGTTGCATCAGCCATCAACTCTGTGCTCACATTAAAAGATTTTGGAGTGTCAGAGTCCAATGATTTCCTGCTACATGTGTACTACTGCTGGGAAGCAACAACACTTCTAAAAATCAGCAGAATCTTTTCCAGTGTGCCCAGCCCATGTTTTATTATACCTAATCTTAGCACAGATTTTTATAAGAAGTTTTCATGAACTTCCTTTTTTTTTTTATCCTTTCTTTTCTCTCTCTCTCTCTCTTATTTTTTTTAAACCTGAAGGAAGTCCAGAGTATGTCTAAAGCTGAGCAAATTAGATAGACTCTTTGTAGCTGCACATCCGTAAATAAGTTCAAGGGGGGAAACTTCCGCAGTGACAGAAGGAGGTTAGCATTTTCCACCTTTCATGTGCTTTGAAGCTGGGCAGATTAGTAACAGAGCACTGGTTAGCAGTCTACCATAAAATCCTCACTTTCTAAGGGCAAGTCCTGTTCCATCTATTAATACGTGAAACAGAATGAAAACTCTTAAAGGTAAAGGACAACAGCAAAATAGATTTAAAATATCCCAAACTTTTACAGATACAGACCGAAACTACTCTCCATCCCGCCCCACGAAACCCCCATTCAGATCAGACCACTTACACATCACTTTGATGCGTGTAAACTCTGTCAAACAGAGCTTCTGGAGCCATCCACTTTACTGGAAGCCGTCCCTGCAAGTTTGGTGAGGAAGGGAAGAAAAAAATTGTAATGGCAGCAATTTACAGGATGATTTCAGCGTCGTGTTTTTTTAAAGATTAATCAATTCTCAAAGAGAAGTCTGCTAATGCAAACCAGCACATGAA
Organism: Acropternis orthonyx; assembly: GCA_035583155.1. Taxonomy (NCBI): domain Eukaryota; kingdom Metazoa; phylum Chordata; class Aves; order Passeriformes; family Rhinocryptidae; genus Acropternis; species Acropternis orthonyx. The sequence goes on from JAWWEU010000160.1 coordinate 31,788,344, forward strand.
TTACCTTTAGCATTTTCAGTGAAAAAAATAGCAAAATGGCCTAAAGTATGGAGATTGTTAAAATGGATATAAACACTGAAGATAAAATTAAAAGCATTGAGAGCTCCCAAAAAGTTCCCAGACTGCTTGCTAGGAGAATGATAGGATAAAGCCGATCAAAATCAAAAAATATCATTTTACTATGGCTTTCTAAAGACAATAACACCACAATAAATAAACCACTGAAAAACAGGCCCGCCTGCAAAAATAAATTGATCACTAAACCCAAGAATTTTGTTTTCCTGTTCCTTTTGCAGTGACCCAAAGCTCACAGCCAGAGCTCCCTGTTGCTCTGCACACACAGTCTGCTCAGAAACTGCACTAAGTCTGATATGAGAAAGGTTCAATTTCCTCCAGTACTGCTGTACCTGGCTCTTCTGGCTTTTGGCAGTAGGCAGACATTACCATTAAAATGCCATTAATCACTTAGTGACTTTTCACAGATAAGCCATTTAACATGACTGCTAACAATAAGTTACATTTATACATATTCAAGTCTGTAGGACTCTACGAGTTCTGCAGAGTTCCCATCAAACCCCAAGTGCAGCTCAGCAGGACCCTAAGAGATTCTCATGAGAAGGTGTAAAGGAGTTCAATCTAGGAGTCAATACTACACCCCAAATGTTTTACCTTCTTGATTTGGTACAGGTTAAACAGCAAACCAGTGACAGTGTGGGGAGTACCAAGCAATTTCCTCAACCTCTAGCCCCACTTTGGTATTACTACCATAACTTGTACATACCAAGCTAAGTACAGGCACAGGCATAAAGCTGTATGTGGCATCACCACACACAAACAGGATTTTTAAGTATGGTTATTGCCAGCACTGCTTGTGGAGTGTTTTGCAAGATCCCAGGCTGGGTACTAAAGCAGCTGGAATCAACAGGAATATTTTCCACTTAGTTCAAGTGACTGGAGTCAGGGACACAGGAAAAAAAAGTTCATGCATTTAGCAATTCTAATCCCATAATATACAGCCTCTTTGCTTATCTTTTCAACTGTCACTGTAAGAGGGGACAGAAACGCTTATGTCCTTGATCCCTGTTTTCTGTCTGTGATGAAAAGTGAGGCTGCTGCACAAGAAACCCATTAAGTTTACAACCACAGTTTTGAAATGAATCACTGAAAGAAACACTTGTTTCCAGAGATTAGAAAAGCATCCACTTACATTAGTAGTCTTTTTATAATAATCTATATTGTTGATGTCTCTGGCTAAACCAAAGTCTGCTATTTTCATGACATTATTTTCGGTTACCAAAACATTTCTTGCCGCCAAGTCTCGATGGATACACTGGAAAGAAAAGAAAGAAAACAGCCCATTGAAATAAACTGCTGTAAAAGTGAAAGTACTTCCAGTACTCCCAGTACCACAACTAAGCCTCCTTTGCAGATTGACAAGGTGGGAAAGCCACACATTTACTAGAAGCCTGTGAAATTATGATTTTCTGAATTATTGCAATCCATCCCCTCAGCTGGTGTTTCCAAGTTGAACAAAGGCCCTGAGGAGTCTCTTAGAGAATCCTGGTCTACTTAAGACTTATATTTTGGCTAAGGCTGAAAGCTTGGGTGGTGACTCAAATTGTGCCAAGCATTTTGTGATTCACTCTCCATTACATGTGCCCTGGTGCCAGGTATCGCAGCACTTTCACTACAAAGGCTGTCAATGAACGTTGTATTGTGTTGCTTCTCTTAAATTATATTGTCCCACCAGAGCTTAAACTTGACAGTCTGGATCAGTGCAACCATTTCTTAATATTAAAGGTATTAATATAATTGTAAACTAGATGTCTAGGGTGTGTATATTTACTTCAACTGTGAGACTGTAACAATTTAATGACGAAAATAAAAAATCCCAAAACACTCACGGCTTGGCTGTTTGCTTTAAAACAACTTTGATACTGAAACTAAACACGTTATCTCCTGAGAGATGTTTCCTTATAGCAGCAATACCCTGACCCTGGAAGGACTCTGTGACTGCTCTGGATATTGTTTCTGTGTTTAAGTAGCCTTATTAGGGTTGATAGAAGGTGGCAGAGGGGGCATGGGAAGAAACATGGCATTTGGAATCCCACCAGGATATTCTGCTTATTTTCAAGTTAAATTTCCACCCCACCCCACCCACCCCCCCCCGCCTCAATTCTGGATTACTCTGTGTTGCACACTTTATTTCAGTACATGCACAGACATGCTGGACCAACCCATTACAAAAAAGCTATACAATAGTCAATCTCTTTCTTGCATTATAATTTGCCATAATTTGCCCCAGCAATCTGCCGAGATCTCTTATCCCACATGGGCAAAATGAGTCTAAGAAATTTCTGATCCATGGGTTAAGCCATGGGGAACTCTCAGGAAAAACCTGCTCCAGCACAGGACCAGACAATAGTACATGATTTCAGCATCCAGTCAGCCTTCTAATTCAGCATCAGCAATGCTGTGGTAAGAGAAACAACATGGGCCACCCTTCCTACTGTTAAAAAGCATTCATCCAACTTTGGAAATGAGGTATTGCTTGTAAGTACAACTGACTGTAAAGCAAAAACGTCTTGTAAGGCAAAAAGTAGGTGCACAAACATCATCTTTTTCTTTTTTTCTTTAAGTCTCAATTTATTGGATTGAAATAACAAGAACACTGGACTTCTCACAGTTCCTGCATGGTGGAAATACTGTGAGAAGACCAGCTCTCTTATTATTCCAGCTCAGCAAATGGATCCCTAAGGGGAAAAAAGAACTCGTGAAACACAAACAGAAATGGTGGGACGTCTGAAGCAGCGGAATGCGCAGTTCTGCCACGTGCTGCCTTGGCTTTCCCTCTGCCTCATGCACCCTCACACCCTGACAAGTTCAGCACAGCACCAACCAAGTGTTTTTGCACCAAGGATGCTGTGGATCCACCTGTACATCTGTGTGAGCACACACCCCGCAACAGCACCTCGGAGCTTCTCAGCAGGACGCCTGTTCTCAAGATTGGCCAATCCAAAGATTTATTTTTGCCTTTCACATCAGTTCTATTTTCTTGGAACACGGCTCACTGCCAGGCAAGTGTTTCATTAATCTTGGGAAGAGATATCCTGAGGCGTGTCACCTAATCAATACTCCATTAGAAGAGCTTTGCTGTCATGCACATCACCCTACTGACCCTACTACGCTAAGATTCACTGTTTCAAAGCAAAACTAAACCTAAATTCCCCCTCTTCCCCAACCTCTACAAGTGCAGGAAAAACTAATAAAATCATGACTCCACACAAGAGGAGTGGAGGGTTACACTCAGCCCTGGTCTTTGGTTACAAACAGCTCTGTACTTGGGAGTGGACGTGACTGGAAATCGGTATAAATCCCACTAACCACTCCACACCCTGCAGGAAGTACTTATCATCAATATCTGCTGCTCTGGTTTAGCCACTGGGTCCAAACACCACCCAGGGTATTCAGGATTGCTTGTCCACCAAGCCACAGCATGTTTACAGAGTTAGTTTTACAGGGCTATTTAAGGTTTCATAACTATAATTTAATCAAATTACTGGCTAAAAAAAAAAAAAACACGTTTGAAGACAAGTGTAAGAAAGAAAGTGTCTGGGGACGTGACATGATAAATAAATTCTTTCAACGAGCTTGCTCTCCTGACAAACACCAGTTTTAAGTAAAGTGCATAATTTAAGTGACTAATACACTCCATCTATTTTTGCCTCTTCTGTCCACTACTTTTGCCCTGGTGTCTTGGGTCTTCTCAGCAATGCCTGTTATTATTTGGTAAATCCTTTCACTAACCGAATTCATTTGTTTTACATCACTGTGCGAATGGATTTGGTTGATTTGACTGGAAACAGAAGGCAAACAGAGCCGGCTGTCTCATGGGTGGAGTAATATGACTTGTGTAATCAAGTGACCACCTGTGCTTATGAATTCAAACTGCAGATATGCACGCAGTATTTACTTTAAATGATCCATTCCAGGCCTCATTTTAGCAATACTGTTAAACAAAGATGAAAAGCTTAGAAGTGCATGAATTTTCCCACTGATCTCCGAGAGAACGGATTGTGCAACTTGTTTGAGAAAGCTCCTTCTCCCACCAAATTCTCGAACGCAAACGAGACGAGAACAAAACTAAACTGAAGGGAAAAAACCACCCTGAAGAAACACACACCCAGCGTGCTTTGGGCAGTGTTTGCTGAGTTCTACCTACTTTTTGTGAGGCCAGGTACTCCATGCCTCTTGCCAGCTGGTACGTGCAGGACACAAGGTCCTTGAATGTCATCTGCTCCTCGGGCACCCTGTTGATGTCGAAGGAGTACTCCATGCCCGGGGGGCGGCGCGCTCGCAGGTACTCCCGCAGGTTCCCTTTGGAAGCATATTCCACTATCACATACAAGGGGCCTTGGGACAAACAGAACCGCAGGAAAAACAGGGTCAGGCCCAAGGATAAAATGTTTTCATGCAGAGAAGCTTTCAGCGTTCTGCAATAAATTCAGTGAATCAATAAACTGGGAAATCAGTAAGCACCGCTTGAAAAGAAACAGTATTCCCTGACCCGGTGCCTGTTCCTTCCAGAACACGCCATGTAGTGAAATGCAAACATTTTCAATCAAAAAATGCTGTGAGATCTCTAACAAGGGGAAAGTGCTCCCTACAATTTTTTAATTTCCAGAGTTTTATGCCATTCTGCATCACTTTATGGGGCATAATTAACTTCCTGGGAGTAAAAGCGTTCGTTTCTGATTTGTGGGATAAAAGTTCTCCTAAAGCAGGACTGACAATTCAGAACAACAGGCACGGGTAAAGACCCTGCAAAAGGTCATTTGTTCCCTACAGCAAGGGATTAGAGAGTTTTCATATGATATAGTACCCTTTCTCATATTAAGGCTGCAACTCTAATGAGACACAGGAGTTAAAATATTGCTGTTAAGCTAGAGAAATACCTAAAAATCCCATCACGGCATGACTGCTTCCTTAAAACCTCTTGAAAAATTATGATTAATGAGGCTTTTGCGGAGCTGTTGGAAAGTCCTGGTTTACTTGCTTTCCTCTACTCACCATCCTGGGTACAGGCTCCAAGGAGATTGATGATGTTTTTATGCTTCCCAATCATCTTCATCATCTCCATCTCTGACACCAGGTCAGACAGATCTTTTTCAGTGGCATCATCTGTTGAAGAAACAGGTTCAGGTCATATTTTCTAGCGTGACAGCCTGAACTTCACTAAAGCTTAAGAGTTGGCATAACATGTGTGACTCAAAATGCAGAATACAGTGTATTTTTTACAAAGTCACATGTCTTAAAAAAAAAAAGAGCTTCAACCTCTTTGATGACTGACCAACTCTTCAGTGTTTTATGTTATAAGGCAGCACCGCAATATCAGACATAAAAAAGCTGTCCTTAGCTGTCAAACCTTCAATAACTGCCTTTCCTGCAAACTAACCTTACAACTAAATTCAAAATAAATAGGCACCCACCACCTGGACTGAATGGAGTAGGATCTACACATGGATAGCCTCTGACACGAAATAAACTAAAAGCAGAGAGACCCACACGATGCTAATACATCTCCTGGCTCCTAAATACTCAGTGCTCAGGATAAACAGGCTGTCACGGGCACAGATTTACACCCCAAACTGCTGAAGGCTGAGGTCAGCTATGTGCTCTTTGACCCTCCCGCAATGATGACAGAGTTCAGATGCCACAAAAGGAACTTTTTGTGGATGAGAACTGCCATATCGCCCATCCTGATCCCTAATCACCCGATTTTCTTACCTTTCAACATCTTCACTGCCACGGTCACTGCTTCTTTTGGCCTGTCTTTGTCAATCCCCACCGCTTCGGCCATGACGACCTGCCCAAAGCAACCTTCTCCCAGGGGCTTGCCCAGCGTCAGCCTAGAGGTGCAAACAGCAGATTAACACACACAGCATCTGGGGAAGGGATGCAGCCACTGAAATTCCAGGGTGAAATATAAAGAGCCTTCCAGGACTTGCTCTAGCACGAAGTATTTATCGTATGAACCAATAACACCCTGGGCGTGCATTGGTTTTCACGCGCGCTGGAGCGTGTTCTCTCAGGGATGGTACAGTGAGCACCTCAGCAAGGCACAGCAGCCACCAAACCCACCTTTGAAGCTCTCCCTCTCCTTGTAATAAGAGGCTGTACTTGGTGGCTCATGGAGAGACACATGGAGGGGCAAAGCTTTCTAAGAGCATCAGACCGTGGCTGGAATTCAGGAGCAGCCAGCAACAGGCCAGCTTCTCCTGTCACTGTAACATGGCCAGTCATCTTCCTTTTCACATGGACTGCAAGGAGATGAAAGACTCCTTGTGTTGCCCTGTGGTCGCTCTCAGGCAGCTGATGACTGATAATATTGATGCAGGTAGAGCCATGATTATTTATCAGAGTCAGTAGAAACTTTAAGAAGTCTTTTGGTGGTTTTCAGAAAAGAACACCCTTTATCGTGGACAGTTCCCTTCCAAAGTTCAAAGTTGCAACTTATGGATAGAAGAGCTGTGATTTTGAACCTTCTGACAACTGTTCTGGCAATCATTTTATTGATGTAGCTGAAAACTAGGTACAGGGTGGTATCAAGAGCAGGGAGATTTTTAAAATAGTATTAACTCCTGTGACATAACAGCATAGTGCAAACTGAAAGGAAAATCAAACATGCTGTCAGGCAGCTGTATTTTAGCTCAAAATCCATAGGTTTACTTTTGGTTTGGGGATCCTTTGCCTAATGATCTCTTGTGCCAAAAGACAGTGACAAGTCAGTTGACACCATGCGTGGGTGCAGCTGTGGGTAATTATCACACCCATTTCTCTTTGGAGTGGCTGATGGGGTGGGCAGAGAAAAGACACCAGAAGGTGCCTCCTGCCTGCAGTTCCTGGGCTCAGCTCATAGAGGGGAGGCAGAGACGGGGGGGAACAAACTCTGCTGTAATCACAGCACCAACATAAAACCCTTTTAAAAGGAGCAGTCTTTAAGTGGGCTCTGCCAAATGCATTTCATGGGGCATTTATCTGCTAGCAAAACCTGCTCAGCTTTAACAGACAGACACAGAGACGTCGATCTCGACTTTATGAGGAGAAAGAGATAAAATTAAAAAGAAACTTCCAAGCCCTTGGGCAAAATCTTTTTGGGTTCCAGCCTAAGTGCTTAAGGGCCAGATTCGGGCTCCTTTACTTGTAGAGAATACCATCCAACACGCAACAGCAGTGCTGTGGCAGGAATCAGGGAAGGTGCCCGGTGAGTGTGATGCTGCTAATGTTACCCAGTGTAGGGTCAGAGTCACACAACCATTTCCATAAAGGACTTCTTAAGGACTTGGCTTCTCATGTCCAAAAGCAGGATTCACAGATGTGATAACGTAAGGACTCATTCTTAAAAGCATGGGCTTCCACTGTGAAATACAGGGAGGGGCTGTCATACCATCAGCAGAAGAGTTTTAGAGCAGGGCTATGTGGTTTGAAAACCTCGCTTATCTGCTTGGGCACAGGACAGAAGTGAGAGGTGGTTCCTCCCGAGGGCAGCCAGCACACTCTGTCAAATGTGGGCTTTGACTTGGTGAGAACTCCTCAGGCTGTTTTGGATTGGTTTCTAAAGCAAATGCAAGTTTAAGAAGGTGCAAAGACTGAAGGGCAGCATATGCTATGCTGAGGTCATCCTGCGTTTTCTCCAGAACTAAAATTGAATTCGGGATCTTGGCAGAGAACAAACATTTGCATTGGAAACCGGTTAATTTATGTGCTATTGCCCTGCTAGGACCAAAGTAACAAACCCCTCATTGTGTGCCTCCTGCCCCCCAACCTAATAAACTGCCTCTAAATAGCCTCCTTTCATTGCAAATCTGCTCCACCTAGATTTGTGCTGAATGCGGGGTTTAAATGTTTAGCAACTCGAAAATTTTCCGCATTTAGTGTATCCCCCCAGGGTATGGGCTGACAGGAGCTCACATACAGGCCCCCACTGTTGACTAGAACGCTGCAGGTGGCAATTACAGCATTTTACACTAGTTTTCAGCTACATCAATAAAATAACTTCCAGAATAGTTGTCAGAAGGTTCAAAATTACAGCTCTTCTATCCAAAAGTTACAACTCTGAGCTTTCAAAAAGAACTGTCCGTGATAAAGGGTGTTATTTTCTCAAAGTCACTGAAAGTTAGTACAGACTCTGATAAATAATCATGGCTCTACCTGTGTTAATATTATCTCTTTTGCATGTCTGTTTTAGTATTAAGAAATATGGTTACAGTTCTAATTCAATTATTCAAATGCTCATTTTGCATGTTAGTCAACAGGCTTTGAAGAAAGTATTGTAAAGCCACATGAATTTGAATATATCACAACTCAGTACACTCTGCTTGAAAACTCACACTTTTAAGCCACAGAAGTTGTACATACATGCACACAACATGCAAAATGCTGCCCTAAATCAAAAATCATCATCTCCATTAACACAGGTTAATACAAAAGTCAACACCAAATCCTACCCAGGGTCCTCACAGAAAGCAAAGATTGTCTAATAACATAATGTATATTTTCTCTATCTCCTACAGGATATTGTTACTTGTTCTCTAAATATTAACCAATTAAGTAGTTGACTAAGAAACATGGGGTTAATCTTCAGAGGTATTGTTTAGGGAAAGCTTGACTGCCTTTCAACAACGCTTATATGTGGGTATTTTTTCTGGTCTAGATGATGCCTAATGTGAAATAGTCACTCTTTTCCTAGCAGGGGACTTGCATTTCATCAGAGTACCTGAAAACCTACAAGAAATCTAAAAATACAATCAGAAGGACAGTCAGAGAGAATTTAGTTTCTATTTAACCAAACTGATTTCAGATAATTGAATTGAATCTTGATCTTCAGAGGAGCTTCAGGTAATTGAGGTCTTTCTTTAAACTAAAGCAACCCTGGGAGATATTAGGGATTCTCCCATACTGTGTCAGGTTTTTCAGGCATGTATGGGTAGTGTCAAAGGAAAGAGGCTACATACTTATCTCTTGGAAACTCCCACTTTGGATCCTCTGGCAATTCATACTCTGAGACTCCTGCCAGCATGGGGGCATCAGCAGTGGAGGAGAGGCGGGTAGTTATCCTCACCAGAGGCGTGTTGGAATTCATGGAGGAGCTCGAGTCGGCCGACACCTGTTGTTGCAATGCAAGATGCACAAAAGAAAAAAAAAAAAGCCAGAGATGTAATCTTGACCCAAAATCTGAAAACCAGAGGTATCATACCTGATACCAAGCCAGCTCAGAACCACGGTATTAGGAAGTGGTTGAACCTACAGCCCTTTTTTTGTATTGCACTGCTCTCACATTTACCCTCCCCTGCAACCACCATACTGACTCTAATTGCTGCCAAGGCTATAAAAGTCTGCCCCATTGGTCAAAATCCATGTAAGTTTTACATATATTCACACAGAATATATATTTATTTATCAAATTAAGACTTTTTTTAATCAACTGACAGCATTTACATCACTGCCCTTAGATATCTAAGTGGGCAGCTTATACCACAAGCAGAGGTGACCAGTAAGTTTTCTCCTTCCCTTCCTTTCTATTTGTCCACATCATCATGTGTCCACAACACAGCCCAGGAGAGGTCAGTCTCTTTTCCCAAGGAAAAAGCAATGGGACATGAGGAAATGGACTCCAGGGAAGGTTTGGATTGGATATTAGGAACAACTTCATCAATGAAAGGGTTGTCAAGCACTGGGACAGGTTGCCCAGAGCAGGGGTTGAGTGACCAGTCCTGGAGGGATTTAAAAGACCTGTAGGTATGGCACCTGGGAACATTGCTTCGTGGTGGACTTGGAAGGATTTACCTTTGGACATCATGATCTTAAAGGTCTTTTTCAACGTATATTATTCTATATTTTCCAGGTATTGAATACTGAAAGCAGCAAGAAGCTACCAAAATAATTCAATTAACTACATTCTTAATTAAAGATTATGCAGGCAACATGGAGAAGAGCTCCTAAAAATAATTTCACATCTGGTGTTTTGAAACTTTGGAGTGTGATTTCTCATCAGCCTTAACATCCTCCTTAGAGCAGCAAAGATACTTAATGATAAATGTATGGAAAAAGGAGGCAGCTGTTCCACCTGTGCAATGTTGGTGTTGAATCTTCTACAAGGCTCTTTCCTCAGAGCTGCAAGCAGCAGCCTGGCATCTGCTGGGCTCAGAGTTTCAAGTGAATACTAACACAAGGTAAAAATGCTTGTCTTGCCAGTCTTCCCCCATTTTAAGTGTGAGTCCTTCTTCTCTCTTCAAGGCCATGAGAGTCTTGGCCGAGCCCAAATCCAGCGGCCAAGGTGGGATGCCGGTTGTTGCACAGTGCCACTACTGGTGCCCATCCTCACATCAGGCAGCAGGAGGTTCTTCTCTTGGACTCTGTCAGAGCTGGAAGCCTGGTGCATCAGAGCAGCTGCCACCCTCAGCCTTCATCCTCATCACCTGGAGTCAGTTTTGACACCAGGTTTGCTTATGGAAAATGTCACCAGGCTACAGTTTTGTTCCACAGATCTCACAACTAGATTAAAAAAGCCATTATAAGCAAACAGATGCTAATCGCTATAAAGCACAAACCAGGGAGCGACATGCACACAAAATCCCCTTGTCTCTATAACACCTGACAAGTCCAAATTTATGGTCCCTGAAGTCCAACTAACAGTTAGAGTGTCTCAACCCACAGAATTACTTGAGCTCCACAGAGCAGGAGTGAAAGGCTTTTTGCAAGGCATGTTGTTACACGATGTATTTTGACAAGACTAAGGTTCTCAAACAAATGTGTCATCGCAACTCTTGACCACCTTTTTTGTTTGAGAGGTCGTTTTGCAGGTAGACATCCTCAAACCCATCTCATCAAACGCATTTGTGTTCGCGACACAGCTTTCTAAGATCAGAGATTGATAGTGGAAAGGTTTCACAGGGAAGAAAGCGTTAAGAATTGCTATCAGAAAATTAATCTTGGTAACCAGACTTGCAGCTGGCAGACTCTTCTTGATATCAGAAGCAGCTCCTGTATGCAAGATGTGGTGTCTATGAAATGAGAAAGTATAACCGCACAAACAAGGCCACCATTCAAAAAAGAGGGGTGGACTGCTTTCCCCTCATTCATCCCACCCTCATGAATGTTAATATTGACTTTCAGCAAATACAAGTACCTGGCACCTTCCTCTAGGAAAATAAATCCAGTGGTCACTTGGGATACAAACAGAAAACTACTATTAAGGCAGACTATGGAGCTCTAAATAAATCGTAAGTGAATACTGAACGGAGTCCTTCCAGAGAGATGCTGCCATGCCCAGTCTGCAGAGGGGAACTCACCTGCTGGAGAAGACAGCATGAGAACCAGGGCTGGAATCACACTTCTGCTTATCTTTTTGCTCATATTCATTATTTCATTACAGTTTGAAAATGGTGCTTCATGAAATGAACCAGCTCAGCACAAAGAAATGCCCTAATCTCCATGAACAATGTGACAGCTACTCTGACTTTCCTGAATGCCATTTTCCTGTTATTTCTGGTTTCCATTTTTTCCTCTCTCACCAGAATCCTGTTAATACTCTATGACCACTTCCTCTGTATTTCCAAAATCCACCTACTACTCTCCAGCCATTCTACCAAGATCTTTATTCAAGTCTTGATTCTTATTTCTTTATTAACATTGTCTTTACTTTTGTGCTTGTCTTTGCCGTTACAGCCATTGTTTTCAGGGACATCAGGAAAGCATGAAAATGAAGCTACAAAATTTAGATGATACACCTTACGTATAAGAAATAGTCCAAAATTTTCTGGGGACTTTTATTTTTTCATCAACACAGTAATTGTATCAGATACTGGATTTCTTCCAGAGTTTCATCTTTTCCCTCTCTCTACACTCCCCATTCAGCAGTCTTAGCATGGTTAAAGCCTATAAATGTGAACTTGCAATAAACTGAAATACTCTGGTGATGTGTTTTAAACACAGAGGGCAAATAGGAATAATGTATAGGAAAAAAACAGACAGAAGAGACTGCCAGTTTCCCTTTTAACACTATTGCACATGTTTACTTCACAGAAGAACGGGATGAAGGGCCAGAGATGCTGCAGGTAACCAAAGTGCATCAACTTGGATGGGAATGATGAGAAATCCAGAGGAACTACTCAGCGTCTGGGAGAAGAAAAATGGACTGTACTCCCAGGGAATATTCTTCTGATTGATTAACTGGAGCAGTACATGGAATTACAGGAGCTCAAGGGCTATAAAAATCTGCTCCAGAAAAGATGAAGCCAACCCAGTCTGGCCTGTGGTTGGAGGAGATTTTCTACTTCAAAATGGCCTTTCACCTTTCCTGCAATAATAAAGAATTAACCTTTGATCTCATCCCTTAAGCATCTTTTTTCACTGCCTTAAGAGTACACTATAAAACAGGGAGGAAAATCCTACCTATTCCAAGGTCAGTGGACGTGGTCAACTTTAATCTACATTATACATTTAAGTAACAGCACAGAGAAAGCCTTTTTTCAGCTTGCCACTTGCAACACTGCCCTCCAACCCCTCACCACGCAGGTTCACCCGACGCAGGGGAATTAGACACTTTCAAGGTTCCACTCAGCATGTTGGTGACACCTGTTTTAAGTGATGACACTACACTAACGAGGAATTCTGAGTGCTTAATTAAAGCAAGGAAGGCAGAAGTCAGCTTGAATTGAGCAGAGCACTGAAAGGTCTATTATGGTAGATGCTGACCTCAAGGGGAAGGCAGACCTGCGTCAGAAAATATTCTTTGTGTGCTTCCTTTCTGCTTTTAGGAGGGCAGAACTAAGAACAGTACCAGCCTCAGACAGATCTTTAGCTCCATATCTGCACTTGGGATGGAGAAAAGCCCACTGTGTCCAAACCTCACGCATCAATGCATGATTATATCCCCATTTTACCAACATATTTTCCTTTGGCTGTGTTAAATCAGCTCTCAGTTAATGCTTTACAAGCATTTCTAAGCAGCGGAGCATTTAAAACAAACAAATCTTTGCTGGAATCTCTCAATGCCATGTGGCAAAATCAGCTGCAGAGCAGTGTGTAATTGTCTGTAATTGATTATGAAGGGTGTTTTCCTCCACTGATAATTCATACCATGTCCTGAAGCCCAGATCTGTCAGTTCTGGCACTCACGCTGTGAGATTTTAGCAGCCATGCAGTGATTTCCTATAACTGTCTGTCTTTGTGAAAACTCTGCTATAAAAGATAATTTGAAGTCATATGCATATATGTATATATACAATTAATAAGTAATGCTGTTGGCTCTTGATTGAAACAGTCCACCTTAGTGACCAGATCTAGGAAAATAAAAGGTTAAACGCACTACACAAAACTGAGTAATCCTAATGTTAAGTGCTGACATTTAAAACACATGAACCACCCCTGCATGAAAAGCACTCCTTTTGAAACACCTCTACACAAAATAATATCCAATGAGTACTACTAGACAAGACAATGGTTTCCATATAGAGAAATCCAAAGATAAAGAAAAAATAAAATAAGTATTAGGGTAAATTCCTTTCAACACTATGCTACTGACAGCTGTGTATTAATCTTTGTATTTTGCAATCTACTCCTTAAAACAAATTATGCTTTTAATGCTCAATTCCATGAGAAACACTACCTTACTCTCCTTTTTCCTGATTACTTTTATTTTTCCCAGGTTCCAGCTGCCATTATCATTTTGAATTAGCTGTTTTGCTGGCTGAGCTCAAGTCTTACTTTAAACCAAGCTGTCTTTGTTCATCACAAATACACTCATTGTATCTTTATGAAGGATTAGACTCAACAACAACAATAGACGTAAGTTAATGGGAATGTATTTTAAATACTAAGCATAAAAAAAACATTGCTCCCTATTTAAGAAACATAGTTGAGGGGGTCTAAATTTGACCGATTGACTGTGATAGCCCAAAAATACCACTCCAGTGATGACAAACACTTGTATTTGACTTTGACAGTGCAAGTCACAAGAGATGGGACTGTCTTTTTGTCTGTTCCAATTATAATTTATTTGTTAAAAGTAAGTTCTATAAAATAGACCTACTCTTTACCTTTTGGTTCAGTGAACCCATCATTCAAAAGCCTGTACAGCAAATCAGCTTGTGAGGTTCAATCCTAGAAAGGCTTCCTCCCATCCCTCACAAGTTGGTACCTCCATGCAGACCATGGCAAACACCAAGAGTTCTCTGATGGAAAGAAAAGGAGCTGCTTGCTGAAATTCCCCAGGTAAAACCTGAAAACCAAGTGCCAGGTCCTGGTGAGGCTGAGCATTCTAGGCAGAGGGAACTGATAAAACCTGACTTCATCACGACCCTTCCTATGAATGTGAAAAGAACCACATTTTGGCAGGAAAAAAACGCCTGCATGTGGGGAATGCTAAAACCCTGTAGTAGCTCAGACTAAATAGTGTAGGAGAATCCAGGCCTGCAAACCAAACCATATGTTACTCAGCAAGACTCTCCTCTCCCTTAGACAAGATGGCATCGGAGTCGTGCAAATGTCTCCTTGTGAACCAGGATTATTTTCATTTCCACATCCTTGGGGACTCTGACCCAGCAGCAGAGAGCTTTGAAAACAATATCAAGCATTTCCCAATCTATGGCCTCATTTCTCTGGAATTCCAACAAATCCATCACCCGGCCCCAGATCTCTGCCCCATTCTCGCAGTCTACCTGCCACGAGCATCTTATCTTCCCTGCTCGCTCTCACCCACCCTCCCAGCTCAGCCACCTTCTCTATTCCTCCCACACACAGCACAAAGCCAAGGGAGAACCTTCTGTGACCAACACATAAATAAAGGTTTAGTGACAAACCCCCACCAGGCTTTAAACACAACCCTCTGAAACACAAAAAAACTGAAAAAAAGTAAGTGGTGGTACAACGAAGCAGAGTTGAATAATCCAGAAACACACACCCACTAATAAAACATCTGGATTACTTTTCAATTCTTCATTTGTGACAATTCTGAAATCCAAAACCAGCTTTAAAAGATGCAGAAAACTAAACAGCTGCTGCAGCCTCAGGACCAAGGAGATACTAACTGAAAAATTAAGGAATTTTCACTGTTGATGAGCAAGTCTTCAAGGGACTGCTTGTCTCATCCTGCCTCTGCAAGCTGACCAGTGAAATCACCAAACCAGAAATACAGATTTCTTGTAATGCTTACAGTAGTTACATTTTCCTCCACGAAATAACAAAAGCAGAGAACCTTCAGCGAGAAACTCCTATTAAGAAAATGGGAAAAATTGAGAGGAGGGGAATTTTTTGCTTAGGGGCCTGAAATAGCATTTGCACTTTTAAATATAAACTGTTCTTCAAAAAAATTACTCCCACTTCTAAAAGCAAAATGCCACTTCAGCTAAAAAAACGTAGAAAACCAAAAGAAATTGATAAAACCCAACGTGACAAACATGCTGTAAGATGGGGTTTTTTCCCCCCTGTGAAAACAATAGCTTTGGAGAAGGTCCACATTGCATCATTTAATGATAAATAGCTAAACTGAGGGCAGTGGTTGGCACTGCTGTCACATGCCATGAAGTAACACTCTTCCCCCTGAGGAACCATTTCCAGCTGACACAACTGAGCTCACACCAAACCTTAGGTATTTTTCATGCCGTCAACTTCTCTCTGAGTCATTGTGATGCTTTTATATTCAGGCAGAAATCTAATAAACGTCTTCTATCTGAGCAGCTGATATGGATCGCTCTCTGGCTAAATATACAACATCTGAAAAGCCTTCTTTGTCCAGAAAGCTACACAGATTTCTAGCCAGAGATGTGTGAATTAAGCTGAGGGCTTCTCATCACTCTTTCTGACAGAGAGTCAAAAAGTCCCCCTCCATCCCAGTGATACTCAAGCAAATGAGTAAAATCATAAAATTACCAAAAAAACCCACCCCAAAAAACAAACAACACAAACCAAAACCCCCAGAGTGGCAAAGGACATCAGAGAAATTAAGAACTGATGTTTTTGCTCATAAAACAAAGCAAATATTCTTAAGATTGGGCAAAGTTCACGTCCGCCACCTCAGGATTTTGTAAAATACCGCACTCAGAGGAAGATGGGCATTAGTATTCCCTGGTGTTTTTAATCCAGGAGATTCAGAAATCATGAATAAAGGGTTCAGGAAAAAAAGGAATACTGTTCAAAGTCTCCCACTCTCTGTGCCCACGCAACTAAACACTTACCCACGCTGAAGAACGATTTTTAAGGTACATGATTTACTCTGACAGTGACAACATTCTGTTCTGTAAAAACAACCTGCAGAAATTCTTATTCAAGGTGCTGATGGACCCAAACTGAACCCTCACATCCAAACCCAGGATCAGAGCCTGAATCCAACCCCTCTAGGTGGTTCCTCTTTGCAATGATGAGGTGAAACACCCCCCAGGCCCTGCGGGGCTGAAACCTGAGGGTGGATTTGGCAGGTTCAGAGGTCTATTCTTGAAGATCTACTGCAAGAAAAAAATCAAAACCTACTAAACTCCACCTTCTAAAAGAGCAAGTCTTTCAGGGGAGGATCGTATGTGGGAATGGAGGGTGTTCTGGCAAGTGATGGCCTGTGATAAAGCCAAAGTCCTGTTACTTGTTCAACTGGTTTGTTGCTTCTGGTATTGCCCTCTCTAGACATGCTCCTTGCCAGCCACAAACAATTGTAAAACGTATTTCATGCCATGCTCTTGCGTGCATTTTAAATCTGACATTTGCTTTTGTTCCTTGCTCAAAAGCATCAGCATCCTAGTCAAACTGTCCAAGATCTGATATAGTATCTCTCCTATTTTTACCTTGTTACAGTCCTTTTTCTATTTTGGGGTGTTCTCTGGATGCTCAGCTATGAAATTCCCTCCCCTTGCTCTTCACAATTCTTCCTGAAAAATACCTCTCTGTATCTGGTACCTAGTTACCACAATAATAATCACCTTAGAAACATTATAAATACACAATTAAATAGGATTATGTTCCAAAGTCTATTAAGCCAGCAAAATTTTTTCCATTGACTTCAGCAAGCTCCAAAATACTCTAAATATATTTTTTCCATCTATAAACTGCTAGCAGAAAATAACCTCCATTTTTGACACGTCCCCCTGCCCCGATTTCCTTGCCTTGAAACACACACCCCGCTGGGTTCAGATGCACCTTCTCCCCACGCCACATTCAACCCCACCCCCTACGGCAATTTGGTCCGTGATGCTCATTGTGTTCCCCTTTCCAAAGCCTTCAGCAGAAGGATGTGCTGGCTCAGTTGCTTGGTAAAAAGTTCTTTAAACTCTTTATCTACTTTCTGTTACCTGTCTGCGCAGGGGGATTCGCTTGGTCAGCTTGTGCACAGCGGGCTGGCTGCTGAAATCCGGCTTCTTGGTGGTGTTCTTCATGCGGCACAGGATGACTGTCAGCACCATGCAGGCAATGAAGAAAACCCCTATGCAGTAAATTGCTATTTCCAGGTAGTCTGGAGACGTCGGATATTCCTTTTCTTTCTCAGGAGCTGCATTGGAAGTTTTTAGGAGGGAACAATCACGCCAGAGGGTTAGCACACGGTACAGGCACGGGTGCACTTGGAACAAGTTGAAATGCTAAGGGGTATGATTCAGTTCTTGCAGTGACTGTGTGACACTCATCATACTGTGAGTGTTTAGGCCATCCTGCAGTCTAAGAGTAATTTCTCTTCTCAGTTTGTCACTGAGTGTGAGCAATTGTGTCTCTGTGTATTCATATACAGACATATACACATGTTTGCCTAGACAAGTACATTGAAATATTGCATGATCAAGCATGATTTTAGGAGGGAGGTAAAAAAACTCTTCAAACTAGGCTCAGCTTTGTTTTGTTACTTGAGTCAAACTTCTAAAGCACTGTAACTTTTTTGAACCACATAAAAACACATCTAAAGGTAAAATACTGAATTAGGCAGCCTAAAGGAAAAGTGTCTAAGTTTGCAAATAGACATTTGGGCTTGAGTCTGCATTGCTTGGTTACCCAGAATTTTCAGTAGGATCTCAAAATAGAGAGAGAAAGGAGGATGAATTCTGCCCTCATCATGTCTATAAGCTCAGGTTAGGGCTTTCAAAAGGGTTTCAAGGACCTGGCTGTCCAGCTGCTTCATGCTGGGTGCCCAACTCCCTTGAGGTCCTTTGAGGAGCCCAGTGCTGGATTAAAAAGCACAATTCCAATGAAAAATAAATTTCTAGCAATACGTTACTTAATGAGCCCCCTTTTGTGAGGACTGTGTATTTCAAGCAACCTCATCAGTGGTTAGCAGTCTATGAGATTAGATTTTAGGGGGAGTGGTTTTACATAGCTGTTACTCTGATTGAAACCATTTTGAAATTATCTCCAAGACAGTTATATGTGCAAACATTGTCCCTAATCCCTTATCTGGGATTCAACCCCCAGATAAACAGCATTCCACAGCAATCAGTGGTCACTCCACAAGCAATGCACGTTCAAGCTGAAATTTTCTTGTGCCTTTCTAGGCTTATAAAAATACTTTATTCATGAAAATTGGTTTAAAAAAAAAAAAAATGCTGTTCAAGCACTTGCAAAATGCAAACACTGCTAGCAGAAGCAAGCTCTACACAAGCACTGCTCTGCCTGCTTGGTGACAGACCACACAGGCTCGGGGTGCACTTAAGAGTGAGATGGAATAAAGCTGCCTTGTTCTATGTATTTTAATAAAGGCTAAAAGGAATGATCTGCAGAAAGTGGGAAGGTTTAACTCCCATATGATGAACCTCAGCAATATGCACATGCAGGTCCGGCACTTTTTACTTAGGATTGATTAATTAATGAATTAATAAACAATTAATAAATGTTAAGCACAAGATGACCCAGCGAACCTCAGGTGGTTCAAGTTTTTTTCAAAGGAACTCCTAAGGCAGCTGCCAACAGTTATAAATGAGAAAATTTGACTGGTGTCAAAACCAGCTATGGTTACATCTTCTAACAGCTGATAACAATTTGCAGGCAATAGAGCACATTGATGTTTGTTTCTTTTAAGGACAGAAACATCATCAACACCAGAACAGCAAGACATGCTTTGCAGTAAAAGCAAATGACTACTTGTTTCCTTAGAGCATGCAATGTTTGAAGATGCACGGAGCCGATTCCCAAGATATGGAAGGCACTGCTTCTGTACATGATCCATTGGCTTTGAAATTGGAATTTCCAGATTTGCATGAGAGGTAAAAGTGAATTTAAGTACATTGAATAGCTCAGGTATTTTAATGAACCAGTACATAACTGTGGCCAAATTAGTTCCAAACTTCGTAACAAACTGAATTTTCATCCTCTTGAAAAAGTTTACAATGATTTATGTGCTGATTTTCAGTTGTCTCACTGAAGTGTTAAGGAAATGCAGTTCCTTAGCATTTCTTATGAATACTTAGCAATATAAAAATATTTCAATAAGTGCAACAGCCACACACTCTCCTCCCCCACCCCCCCTCCTTTGCTGTTGTTAGGTTTTTGGAGTTGCAAATACACAACAAAACAATTAATTGGCTTGAGACAACTGTGCTTAAAAACCCCCAAATCATTGTAAAACTCCTCTTTTTGAGACAGAAGCTGTGCTATTTCTGCAGCAGTCAACGAGGGCGGGGGGGGAAAACAACAAAAGAGGAAAAACCACAGAAAGAGAGCAGTGTATACCTGGCAGAACTGTCAACCATGCAGTGTGAAAGGATATCCCAATAGAATTACCCGCCAAGCATGTATACTCCCCAGCATCCTCAAAAGTTACATTCCGTATATAGAGAACCTCAATTTCTTTGTCCGTGGTGTTAACACCGGCAGCCTAAAAAAAAACAAGAGGGAAGCAAGAGAAAAAGCTAGACATTGAGAGAGTATTTGTGGATAGGGAGATGGAGCCACGGGGCTTTGCACTTTGTAAAGGCAGAGGTGGAGAGATGCAAAGCTCCTTTCCCCATCCACAATCCCTCATCCAAAAGGCATTTACCAACAGGTCCCAGCTCACCTCAGAAAGTAATCAACACCCTTCACCAGACCTAAACTCACCACCTAAACATGCATGCAATCAAATGACATGGAAAAATTAACCCACAAAGCTTTTTCCTTTTTTTTTTTGTTATTTAAACCTTCTTCTTTTTTAATAAAAGAAAGTTGAAAGAAAAACGAAGAGAAAACAAAGTAGGACAGAACGTGGGATCCTATACATGTAGATACCTGTTCCAGAGGAAAGAATTTACTAAAGAAAAACATACTCTAAAAGAACAGACCAAACACAAAAGAAAAGGTGTAAATTCTGCTCCAAAAGACACAACTTAGTAGCTGTCTTAAGCACTGTATGATCCTTGCATCAACCAATGCACTACACTTTTGTGTAGCAACTACCACTGTACATTGTGCAGTGTCACCAGATCTCATTTTAATCTCCAGTCTGGTAATACTTGATGGTTTGCTTAGAAGCACAGCAGAAGGGATCTCATCTCTTCAAAAACCATCAGTTGTGGCTCTCACAGGGGGGGGGGAGAAAAAAAACAGATGAAAAAAAAAAAAAGATTTAAGAACCAGAAGGGGGAAATGAAATACATTTTTCTAAATCTTGGACTGGGGGGAAAAAAATCTGGAAGTTTTGGGGGTTTTTTCTGGTCATCTTTCAGACTTGCTAAATCTCCATTTTGAAAAGTCACTGTGCACCAAGCCAAGTATCAGTGATTATTCAAACATATAAATGGAGTAAATCTTAGGCCTGGAACTTCCCAGCTGTCCTGAGATGGGCACAGCAGGACATCAACATCAAGGTCTCTATGGTGGAAAGTCAGAGAAATTAATCTCTGCTGCTTTTTGTCTCTGTTCCACTCAAAAATGTTACTTTGAAAGACATGATGAAGAAACAAACACCTTTTTACCAGATCATTTTGAAGTAATTTAGTTGTGAGCTGTAGTCACATGGTTGCCAGTCTTTATTGTTACTGCTGAGTAACTACCAATTAGTAATGGGTGAGTAACAACTGGAAAGCCCTCCCACCCTGCACAGTCACGGGTGAGGTGGGAATATTCTTCAGTGGGTACTTATGTGAACATTTCATATATATATATATATATATATATATACACACACACCCCTACACACGTATATAAAAAATACACACTAATTAGGTTGTAATTGCATTATTCAATGAGAACCCTGTATGTGAACTGCAAAGTATGCACAATTAACAAAAAAACTGGACATAAACACAGAGACACAAAGACACCACAGACAGAATAAAGATCAGCATGAGACACCAGTGCTTACGGCACACAGGGAATATTGTGGGAATTTTTCCATGGCTGCTGGTGTAATACCAGTTGCATCACCGAAGGAGGATTACACGTACACCACAAGGCCAAAGAGTATCCTACAAGCTGCCTGCAGTCTCCCAAAGCACCACTTTTTCCAGCTTCTACATCCAGCTTGCTTTAAAAAACATTGTTACCTTGTACGCTTGGCAGAACAGAGAGCCAGGCAGACTGGTTGGCCTCCCCTATATAATTGGAGACCTTACAAATATATTCTCCAGCGTCCGCCTCTGTCACATTGTACAGTGTCAGCACTTCAGCATTGGAACTATTTATCCCCGAATGCTAGAATAGACCAATAACACAGGAGAACAATGTCACTGCTGCCCAAAACCGACACCAACCTGTCTATGGTCCCACCACCAACACGTCACAGGAATAAGGGCTTCCACTTCAGACAGGTATCAGCGTCAAAGCATGGAAGGTTTGGGGTTTATTGGGATTTCTTTTTTTTTTTTAATGTTTGATTTTTTTCACATGAGGAGGTAGGAAACAGCAGCATGGGGGACAAAAGCACCTGGGCAGGTACACTGGCTGTGAGGAACAAGAAGGTGCAGAGCTGTCTGTCCTACCTGCCAGCACACTGTGGTTTGGCAATGCCACCCAGCTTGGAAAACTTTGGAGTTTCCTTGGTCAGGCTTGCTCAAAATGCCTGTTGGCAGGAATGATGCTACTGATGCACCACTAAAAACCAGACATCTCCGCAGGCTCAGCATCCAGACAACCCAATCCTGCCAACAAGCTTTTGGCAGCAGGTGCCATGTTACTTTGAAATAAAAATGCTGAAGAAACATGAAAGAAAAGGAGTAGATTGTCCCAGGTATGTTTTGGATGCTTTCTACCCATACATAAATGTCAGTGTTGTTCTTTAAGAGGGTTTTCAACTTTTTCTGGGTAAGTCATGCCCGAAACATTCGGAGATGAAGCTAAACAGTGTCTATAAGCTGCACAATTAGCATTTAGACAACCAAATGTTTATCTAACTCGTTATTTCCTTTGTAGCATAAAACATTTCCCTTCTGAAAAAGAAGTTCAAGACTCAAAATTTCCTTCACCACCAGCACCTGTGAAGCCTCACCTTCAAAACCTGAAGGTACGGCAGCCCATCTGGCCCGTATTTGCTGCCGTTCTTCTCTACGTGCTTTATCCACTGGATGTGGGGTTGAGCATCGCTGTAGACCTTGCAGACAAACTCGACGTCCCCTCCGACGACGGTGGAGGCGTTTGCCGGGAGCCCCGCCTGGAGGATGGGCCGGTGCGGGGAGCGCTCTGCGCGGGCACGGAGGGGGGGACAGAAACAAAGATGCGTAAATAAGCGGGGCTGCCAAGAAAACTGCAAGTGAACTCGAGCCAAAGAGCCCTGTAAGCCTGCTGGCTGACTCCCCCGAAGCAACGCCGCAGCCAAAACGCAGAACAGAAACTGCAATTCAAAGGAGCTGATGACTCGAGCGTTACACTTGTAATTTACAGAATAGCCATTTGGGGGGAGGGGAGAAACTGTGCTGAAAAACTTTATGCATTTTCCATAGTTACAGCTCAGCAATAATTAAGTAAACTATCTCCCTTTTTTTTAGCTATTGTACTAAGAACCTCTGAGTTCTAAAACAGATTCAACAAAACCTTCACAAATTAAGAGGAAATATTATGGATTAATTTAAAAAACTGATTAATGTGCTAAAATAAACCTAACTAGCAGCAGAAGCCTCAGTACTGAAACTCCTCGTGCAGGATGCACTTACCAGGCAGCTCAGCTTCCTAAAACACCCTGACCAGTTCCAGCACCATCAGTGCTCTCTGCTTTACCCAGACACAGCACTAGAAACACCAGTTCATTCTTATTCTGAGCAAGACACTGGGAAATACAGACTTCTCCAGAAAACTGCAGAGTGTTTAATGTGAGCCAGTACAGCTTTTAATCTATGCACTTGCATAAGCATTTCTCAAATATTTTCAGTCAGGTTCACATCACTGGATATACTGAGTCATCTGGGTGCCCAGAGAGCCACTGCAGCCAGCACTGCCAGCCCAATTTTGTGGATGTGATATACACAGTCTTTGGGCAAAGCCTTGATGGGAGCGTTGCCCTCTGATCTGGCACTGAGGCAACTTCCCCTCACCCTCACTAAGCCTGACCTGACAATCACCTATATCTGCTGGGGGGTGGGCAGTGCATGGGGCAGCTCCCCAGGGCCACCAACACCCACCCTTCTTTGATGGACAAGGCAAGAGAGCAAAGCATAAAAACTCTCTCCCTAGCCTTCAGACAAGTGCAATTCCATCAGCCTCGCCGGGAACTCACCACCTTCTTCATGGAAACTTAACTCTATCCATTTCCTTTAATAAGAATGCTGACCCACACATCCTTTCAGCCTCTCATGGGGAGTGGCTGAGAGAGCTGGGGCTCTTCAGCCCAGGGGGGACCTTCTCACTCTCTACAACTACCTGAAAAGAGGTTGTACCCAGGTGGGGGTCGGTCTCTTCTCCCAGGTAATAACAAGTGACAGAACAAAAGGAAATGGTCTCAGGTTGTGCCAGGGGAAGTTTAGACTGGATATTAGGGAAAATTTCCTCACCAAAAAGGTTGTCAAGCATTGGAACAGGTTGCCCAGGGAGGGCACTTAAAAGCCATGCAGATGTGACACCTGGGGACCTGGCAGTGCTGGGTTAATGGTTGGACTCTGTGACCTTAGAGGGCTTTTCCAACCTAAAGGATTCCATGAATTAGAAGTGAAATGCTCGCTGCCCATCGCCAGCCTCAGCTCTCCGTTCTGCCCTGCTCCAGGAATCCTTTCGAAGATAAGTGAAAAACAGCAGACCTAAATATTTATTTTTAGAGGCTATATAATGTAAAAGCTTTGACATTACGAGCCAAATCAGCTGAATTTCAAATCAAGCGTTCCTTCTTAAACATACTCATTTCCAATAAATCGTTTCACAAGCAAACATTGCGAGTATAATAGCAAATAATGATGCCCACTGAACAATGGGATCTTTTATACAGTCCAATATATTTGGCATGCAGCAAACATCTACTGGGAATTTATTCACTGAGGCTATGCTGGCAGCACAGTACAAAGCAGCAGTCTTGCTTGACTTGTGGCAGAAGTGCATTTGTAGTGCAGTTACTAAATTATTCCATGGCTCTCTGTGTCATTTTCAAAGACCTAGGAACGGTTTCATATTTTTTAATTTGTAAATTACAGTAGAACATATAAATTAGTATTTTACAGTTCTGGAGAGAACTTTTAGTTTCTCACCTTATGCTAAATAAGCTCTAATTCCATCTCCCTCATTCCTTCGTTTGGGTACAAAAACAGCAAGCAAAAATCTCTCTTTAATAGAAACCTTACACCATCTTCCAAAACTTATTACAGCTGCCTTCGGTATAAAATGAAACCTTAGAGAATGTTATTTAAAATGTTTTTTAGAAGTCAGTAGGCCTCATGTTTCATTTCTCCACATCAGGGTTTGATTTCCTTTGTGACCTTATTCTCTGCCCTTAAACAAACCAGAGAACGAGGCCTGAAACATCTTGGAAAAGTTCCTACTATGCCAGCATCAACACACAAAACGTGTTTAGTTTATCCCGATAGCCATCAATGATTTAATCCTTTATTGATGACTATCAAACATTTCCTCTACCAAAAAAGAGGAGGCGAAGCAAACAACTAAAAGCAGAGTTCTTACATTCTTAGTCCCAAATTCCTTTTAAAAAAATTAAAGTCCGTGCATGTGTATAGGTGTGTACGTATGGACGTTTGTGAAATTTCTTCTCTGAGGGTAAATGTGTTAAAAATAAACTTTGGTTGCCCTCCAACACGTGGAGAATGGTTAAGTTTTCATCAATTCCCCCATTTCAGCAAAGGGGAATATTTCTGTGCCCACACAGGGAAAGAGCACAGGAGAACACAATCATCACCATGTAAATTCAGCAAAGCTTCATGACAAACCTGGACTCCAGGACCACAAGAAATACACTCAGTGTAGGGCGAAAATAACTAACTATGAAGAAACTGCCACTAGTTACCAGTGACCAAGTTTAATTCTGCACAGCACCATATCTTGGAAATAGTAATTTCAGGGTGTTATTCTGTCTTGCCTACTTCTCTGCAAACTCACTCATATCTAAGGACTCTGCTAAGCACAGGCACTGTCAAAGCCATATTCATAAATCTCACATCACTATTTAGCATTTAAAATACAAGCTGTACATTTGTATGCAGATCTCATCACTCAGACAACTAGTTACACTAATATTAGATAGGAACCGTGTGTTCTTTTTTCTAAACACTAACAAAGGAAGTTGAAGTTGCCTTTAAAAAAGAATCTTAAAGGCTGGAGAAACTAATTTTATTATTAGCTAATAATTACAATCAGAATCATCACTAAAATATAGTGACCATATACATCTCTAGTTATTTAACTCACATGCTATTTTCACACAAAACAAGTTGGCAACCAATCTCACAGCCCTGTAGCCTTAGTGATTTCAATATTCCCCTTGTTCATTAATATTGAAGAACCACCTCAAGAAATAAATTCTTGCTTCCTGAACACTGAAATTTCAATGCTCCAGTCTCACTGCTAACACATGTCACAAACCAAATCAACAGTATATGCTGTAATACAGAAAATCACCCCCAAAACGCTTAATGCTGGATCCCACCCTAAGGGACAGACACCACTTGCAGCTTAGATACAAAACCAACATCATCGTCCCCACTTGAGGATTCAGTTATTTACAAAAGCCAGAATGGAAATGACTGCTCACATGAGGAGTATCATATTCAAGGCTACATGCACCTCAATTTTACACCACCATAAAAGTGCTCAGGGCTTGAGCATTTCTGCTCACTTATCTAGAGACAAACAGACTCGCTATCTGAAGAGACAACTGGCAAAGAGACCTTGCCCAAAGGCTTAGAGGAAGCTCATTTAGCCTGTTAATGTTAAAACTACAGAATACCTTCCTCCAAGAGATAAAACTACAAAGAGTCCAGGAAAGCCGCGAAATTCCAAGCTTCCAAAAACCTGGCACAATGTAAGGATCTGCCCAGGATGTTTCCAGTCCTTCAGGACACCTAGAGTTGGTGGGAGTCTGTCCTGCCACAGATGATAGAGGGAGAAGTGACTGGGAACGACCACTGGAGCCTACACACTTTGCAAGGAGTCTTGAGAACTGGCTGATAAAGGAATTGAAGCCCCAGAAGAGACGATTCCTACAAAAGGGCTTCATCTCTCTCCCATCCACGATCTCCTCCAGGTTTTTTTGCTGATCAGCCTCAGCCAACACAGAGGGAGAAGCAGAGGAGAGAAATAGGAAAGTCAGGATGCAACCGTATGAGGTGATGCCACTGGGGTGTGAAGGTGGGTGATAGAGCCCAAACCCCAAGTTTCACAGCCCAGACAGACCAGAAGACACGACCCCACCGCTCCGGTCCATGGAACAACTACGGGAAGAGAGGCTGCTCGCCAAGCACGCCCCGGAGGGAAGATGTAGGGCAGGATTTGTTGCTGTCAGAGGCCCAAGGAGAGCGTATTGTCACCGAAAGAGTGGCTCTGCTGCGACTGGAGTGCCTTGGCAGGGAGAGGAGACAATAGCCCCGGAAGGGGTGAGCTCCAGGACCCTCGCGAGGCCAAGTCTCCTTAGCAACCCGGCCGTGCCAGGGGCTGAGAAGAGCTCGGGTAATTGTCTGTCCAAGCCTCCTTGTCACCCTAGCACAGACAGTTCAGGACCTTTCACAGGAGCTAAAAGCCAGAACCAAAGCCCATTGAAGTCAGGGGGAAAACTCACATGGAATTCAATGGGCTTTGCATAGGGCATCCGATTCATTTAAAAAAAAAAAATGAAAACTACTCTTATTTTCTCCTTTTGAATGTGTTTGTTTCCTCTCCTTGAAAATGTGTGGCTCAAGTGTAGGCTAGGAAAATAAAAGCTGAATAACAAATGCAAGACGGAGCGTCAGTTCTGGGGACAACGGAGAGACTCTCAAATAAGGAGGGGGGAGAGAGAGAGAAAAAGGTTACCTAATTCTTTTCCACCATTTTTAGCGAGACACATTTATCGGAGTCTTTAATAGCAGTTTTGAAATGTTACTGACTTCTAAGGACTTATCTTGATGGCTGCCACTGAGAAGATACAGAGGGATCCCTCCAATGATGACTCTCAGAGCAGCAGTTACAGTTCTGGATCAATAGCCCCTGGTAGAGTTCCTGTGTATTCATTCATCATCGCATGAAAAATGAAGTGGTTCCAGCTGTCTCTCCGTTAACTGACACCACAGACCTGCCATGCCCTCTTCTTCACTTGCCCTGGCCAGCACAGCACCTTACCTGCCTGGAGCTGACAGGAAGGGGAGACCTCTCAGGTACAGCTCCAGCTTCCCACGGGACCAGTGCACCTCAAAGCTGAAACATCATTTCTTCTCAGAAATGGCACTACTGACCATTTCAGTCACACATTTTGGGGAACCGCTCTATCTGTGCAAGCCACTCTGTGTCTGTGCTCCCCTTCTGGCATCCCTGTTTAGACTGTACACCTACCAACTATTACTGAAGGCTCTGATGATGTTTTTGGTGGTGTGGATACCTAGTACTGGGTGAGAGCATTTACTGAAGCCATGGGGCCAGCCATAGGATATCAGTCCCTGATCATCATCTATTTGGGCTAAATATCAACCATTAAAAGAAAATAATATAAGGTTATCAGTCTCTCACCACTCAGTGAGTGAAGACCTTCAGGCTTCTATCCTGTGCTAGCTGACAGCAAAGGAACCAGTGTGCAAGGAAAAACACAAGGATCACCACCTTCCATGGAAGATCCCACCTACATGAGCTTCCAGTCATTTCATAAGCACTCACAGGTTGGATTAATTATTGCTCTCTGCATTAGAGAGCTTTTTTTGAGGTGAGTTCCAAGAACAACTCCAGCACAAGGAACTGCAACTCACGTTGCTCTATAAATCCAGCATTATCCAAGTTCACACAAAGGACCCAATTTGAAACTCGCTCTCCATACCCCAAGGTGGAGTGGCATAGGAGGGGTCTAACCAAACAGATGTGAGCCCCCACAGGAATTTCCTCCTTCAAGGTAGCTCTGTACACATCGGCCAAGCTAAACCTTTGCTTCCTCTCCCCAGCACAAAGCAATTGCTTATGGGGGCCTGTGCTCTGTGAAATGCTGGAAACGAAACACTCCTAACTCCACTATTTGCTCCGTGGTGTGGAAGAGTAAGGTTGGGTGCTGGCTGCTCTTTCAAAAGAGCAGAAACAACCAAGCAGGTGTAGGCAAAACACCTCTGACAATTAACGTCACACACCAGATATACACGAGCCAGGAGCTGAGCAGCTTCTACCAGCTGCACGTCACTTTGGGTTTCTTGCTGCATAACACGAAGCGCTGCATGTTGTTTACGGCCAATTCGGAAGCGCTGTTGAACTGTCATGTTCTATTTATAAGTACATACATACACCCCCCCGCCCCCCCGCTCAAATCATCGCTCCCTAGGTAAGTTACACACACCAAGGCAGTGCCCACAGCAAGACAGAGACAATGCTCTCTTCCTGAGCTCTGCAAAACCACAAGATGCTTTAAGGCGAGGAGAAATAATGCATCACCGTCACAAAACACTAAGAGATAAAGGCCATCCCTGGCAGGAAGACTTGATTAAGAAAAGGAGCCTCTCAGGCAGACTAACAGAATAGCTTATGGATCAGACCAGCATCACCACTACTGATGACATCACACCTTACAAATGTTGGCATCTTTTACCAGTGGGCATTAGCCAACAAACGTTCATGCTACTCAGTGTTCCAGTACAGCAGGAGTCTCCATATACAGCATTTTCTGTTGGCCCATGGCTACCTGAAGAGTCACCTCGGTGGCCAAGAGCTCCAAGAGATGTCACAGCTGGAGCTCCCAGCCCTTGCAAGTGAAGCTGGCACAGGGTTCCTGCAGATGGGAGTGAGGGGACAACCTCCATAGCCACTTTCTAAACTCCCTTTATCCTCTAATTTAGAAGCCTTTTACATAAACTAGAGGCTTTTCTTTCTGCTGCCGTGTCACACACTCCATCACTGCTAAGGACTGGGCTCCAACACCCAGCCCTGCTCTGGTTTGTGGACAGCATCCAGACAGCAGGGAACCAGACTCTATATATTCTCTACTGTCATACTTTCTTATAAAATTAAACATTTGAACACTGATTATTAAAGAATGTTAATGCTAAATATTAAAATTTTGTCACATACATCAGAAGCAGACCCATTTGCTACCCCACAGCAAAGCCTCTGCCACTCTATGCAACCTCCTTGTGATATCCAAGGCTTCCTACTCACCACAACCAGCCAAGTAAAGGGCAGTGCCTTTTAAAAATCTTCACAGAAATTAATCAGGTGTATTCAAACTCTTTGTCCTTGGCTTCACCACCTTCACCTCTGATTTTAAGTAATGGCACTGTTTCTCAAGCAGGCACAGCTCCCACTGATGTTATCCCATCTGTCTCCTTGGATAGCTCTACAGCATAGCTTCAGCTCACTGTCCTATGTGCATTTTAGCTAAAAATCCATCTTTGCACACCTTTACAGCAGAAGTGCATCTGCACAGCTCTCCCCCATATGGCAGCACGCCAGGGAAAAGAAAGCAAGCAAGACTGACTTATTTAGCTTGATACAAAACCCACTGATGCCAGTGAAAACAGTAGGGGAAAAAAAATCACAACCAGAACTAGTTAAAAGCTGTTCTTTCAAACCACACGTATATCTGAGGGTTAAAAGAGACAGGAACATTCAGCAAGCCCGGGGCTAAGGCAGGCAACCTGAATGTTCTTGTTTTAAAACATGAAATTATCAACAGGGTTTTAAGGCCAGTTTGTCCTTAAAGCAAAGCCCTATTGTCAGGCTGACACAGCATGGGTTTCATCAGCCCCATGAAGCAGAAAAAGTCATAGCAGCGAGAGCTGTACAACACTAATCCTGAAGCTCCCTTGCAGTATCCCTCACACAGAGCAAGCATAAGCAAAAGCTTCATACACGTCTGAACAAAAGGCAGAGAGGCCTTATTTTAGTGTGAGACATCATGGCAAACAGAACAATGAGAAGCGAAAATTTTCATTGAAATTCTTTTCGGTGTACCCTAAAAGAAAAAGGCTACAAGAGAATATGAAAAACAGCTTGTGACTTCTCATAGACAAGTGGTAAAATTTTATTGTTCTGGCTGTTTCCAGAGGCTGCATTAATTTTTACATACAGAGATATCATCCTTTGTACTGTGCACAGCTCTCAGCACTCAGCTGCTGTATAATGACCAGAGACAATGCTGGGTCCAGCATCACTGGACTGGGCTCTCCAGTAGGCTCTGCCAAAGGTTTACTGTATGCCTGGCAAACAGTGTCTCTCCCACAGGGATGATGTCCTCTTCCAGCTGCAGTGGGTTTAACTCACCAGTGCACCCACAGATGCCATAAAACACACAGGGGGAGTTATTATTCCTGTTGTTATTGTGACCCGACTGCATATTTTTCATCCTCCAAATTTCCTTTCCTGAAAACAGCTCTGCCTTTTTACAGTAAAATGGAAAAGATTATGTAAAGCTTTAAAAGCTCTCTTTTATTCCTACACTTCTCCCCCCCTTTTCTTACACAGTACACTTGCTCTATTGAGCAATGCAGGTGTGAAATTATTGGAAGGACTGCGGAATTCGCCCTTCCCCAGCTCCCTGCCAGACCCGACCAACCAGCAGCTGACTGACCATACCCACTGCACGGGATCTGGGGGCAGGAGAGAGCCTCCAGCACCCAGAATTTCAGGGATCTGTGCTGGACAATCCTGGCTCAGCCTCAAGACATGTCTGTGGCAGATGACACTCAGGCTTTGGGCTTGCCTTTCCTGGCGATGAAGTTTGCCATCACGTGGCCCCACGTCAGGCAGGGAGACACCTCTCCCTCAGCATCAGCTCAGTTCTGCAACACACAGTCCATAACCTCTTCTAAACATTGGACCAGATGCTGAAAAAGACTGCTCTTGGGAAGACCTTGATTATACACATTTGTCATTGTATTTCCAATAATTTGGGTAAATCCAGGTAAAGTTTTCAAGATGCAGCAGAAAGCACTTAGGCTGGCCATGCTTGGACACAACCTTCATGCTCCAAAACAAGAAAGTTAATCTGTTAACTTCCTACAGTTCTTGACCTCTCTTCTTGTCCTGGTTCTGGCCTGGGTAGAGAAAATTTTCTTCCTGGTACAGTGCTGTGTTTGGATTTAGGATGAGAATAACACTGATAACACAGTGATGGTTTAGCAGTTGCTGAGTAGGGCTTACACTAAGTCAAGGATTTGTCAGCTTCTCATGCTGCCCTGCCAGCGAGGAGGCTGGGGGGCCACAAGGAACTGGGAGGGGACACAGCCAGGACAGCTGACCCCAAGTGACCAAAGACATATTCCAGATGACATGTTGCCATGCTCAGGGTGTAAACTGGGCGAGAGCTGGCCACGAGCCCCTGCCTGTGAACTGGCTGAGCATCAGTCAGTTGGTGATGAGAAACTGTTTGTCATTTGCATCACTTGCATTTCTTGGGTTTTATTTCTCTCTCTTAATTATTTTCCTTTTCATTATCATCATTATATTTAAATTATTAAGCTGCTGCTATTTTAACCCATGGGTTATCTCACTTCTACCTTTCTGATTCTCTCCCCCATCCCACAGAGAGGAATAAGCAAGCAGTTGTGTCAGGCTTAGTTGCCAGCTGGGGTTAATCCACAACACTTCTGCACCCTCATTTTCCTGCCTTTCAGCACACACTTTCAGTGGACTTCTTCCTACAAAGCAGAGAGCTGGGAGCACCAACACCAGCCTCTGGCCAGAGCTGCTTTCTGAGAAAACATCACTGGAGAGTGGGGGTGAGGAGGGAGAGGGTCATTTGTTGGAACATTCATTCAAATTTAGTCACAGGTATGTTCATGAACACTCATATTAGCACAGATATCAAAGGAAACATACGTTTGAAACCAACTGCTGCAATGAAATTATGTTGCTCAGTAATGCATCTAATCTAATCCAAAAGCAGAAAGGATGCTGCAGATATAAACAATTAACCAGTGGATATTTGCTTGTAATTGCAGAATACATGAACAACTAATGCTTTGAGCACCAAATTTGTGATGGTGATTAAAAATCCCTAAAACTATATATAATTTTAGACTTTCACAAGCATCCTGTAAAAATGGTAGACTGACTGACTTTCCAACTAATACACTGTCATGTTGAGTGCTTCCCTCAGCTCGCGTTCTGGCAGTATCAGTGTTTTACTTCCATGAACAATCAAAAAGTTCACCATGTTCATGCTGCCTTGAAAAGAGCAATTTGGAAAAAAATAAACTCAGTATTTCATATTTACGGAGCAGTTCAATATTCAAAAGTGCTTAACAAACTATGATTTTTAATGTGCCTTTTTATGTTTAAATGGAGCAACTGCTGTTGAAGCTGCACCACAGGAACGGTAGCAATCCAAAGATGACCTAATGCCTTAAAATCCTCAAAACCCTGTAAATCACAGCCACCTCTGGATTTCAGGTCACACAGTGGCTTGCAGAGCAGGGAGAGGAGAGGACACAACACAAAGGTTCTGAGTGAGACCTGTTGGGTTTTTATGAGCCACAGAATGACACATTGTACTCACTTGCCCATACTTTGGCACTGACATATCTCTCATTCTCTTACGTATCTCACTCTGATACCATCCCCGAATGCTTTTTTCCTCTCCTGGATTGTAAATACCACCCACATCCCACCCTGCTACATCTCTTTCAATCCCAGTTTAATCCCCAAAAGCACTAGTGTGGTGGTCTCAGGATTTATGTCACTCACCACGGGCAGCTATTTCACTGCAGCCACTGGGTTTCCCACCTCTCCATCTCCTCCCATGCTTGGGACAACAAAAAGGAATGAATGTAGGCAAAAACTCTTCATTAATAAGACAGGCATGATTAATAACCTTGTGTTTGTCTTTAATATGGTCCGTTCATCCCATCTGCATCACAGTTCATTTAGAACTGTTACATATTTTTTATAAGATTCCTGCCTTTTTATTTTTTAAGAGGACACAGCTTTACCAATTTGCTGCCAATGACACAGCCATTTGTTCACCAATAAAATTGTTAGAAAAGTCTGGATCAGGTCAAAAAGCCTCTCTTGTTAGGCACAGACATTGCTTTTGACACATGCCAACTGCACATTTAACAAGGCACCAGCCTTGTTTGCATCTTCAGACAACTCCTGCAAATTCCTACTTGCATTTCCACCAGTAGGATACTGCACAAATTAGAAGGCATGATTAAAAATTATAATAACAGAGCTGAAACAATATCCTGTTCATCACTCATCAAAAGAAAGAGAAATACCTGCCTTGGGGCTGTAATAAGACAAAAAGTGGGGCAGGGAGACCAGTCCTCCCCAGTAGACTCTGCAGGAAGCATTCCAAACATGACAAATTCACTGCTCACCCAGCAGATGAAGTAATGACACTAGTATTTGTCCATAAAATGTAATTTAGCCAGACTACTCCAATGAAATCAGAAGCTTTAATCCTACAAAACTATGGGATTAGAATATTTTTACCTTATTAAGAAAGGGGGGTGGAAAAAAACCCCATAAGCTCTCATTTTCCCTGAGTAGAACCATCACACTGTGGGCTTTGTTTTCGGGTGCAAACCACACGGCCCCCAGCACTAAACAATTCACGTAATTCCTTCTCACCTTGCCAAAAGCCTAGTGCCAGGTGTGAAGTCCACACTGGGGTTTATCAGTACATTAAATAAAATCATCTTCCCTCTCGGCCTAACCAAATTCCCGAGGGCAAGCACGGGGCTGGATTCCTTCATGCCTCCTGCCCCTGTCTCATCACGTCCCGCGCCGCAAGCACTGGGGCAAAGACACCAAGCCAAGGCTTGTCCATGTAAAGACCCAGTCAACAACTACAAGCACATCTGCCAGAAATGCAAGTTTAGGCTTGGTTGGAATACCTACACTTCGCTCCTGCCAGACATCAGTGATGCAACACCCAAGGCATGTATTTAGTTGGTGTCGCTTCCTTTTTCGTATGTAACCTGAATCCCAAAAACAAATCTTTGGAAGTTTTAAGGAACAAGCTACAGCTAATTCAAACTAATTCGGAGCTTTTATTCCGACAAAACAAACCTCGGCAAAAAGAAAACAACAACACATATGTTTTTATGAATTCAGGAATGACAAAATGGAAACATATATTTTAAAAAATACATGTGCTCATGCCATGTTCACAGCTAGAGACAGAGAGAGCACATGAAAACCCCAAAATAAAACTTGACTAGAAACAAAGGCAAAAGTCTTTCCTTCTGCCTAGACCAAGGCAAATAAAAAGTACCAATAGCAAAATGTCAATCCCATTTTAATCAGTTTTTTAACAATGTGCTATAAAAAACAAGAATAAAATTCATCCTAGAGCCCTCTAAAACCTCCAGGACTTCAGAACAAAAGTGCTTTTCTGCACAGCCTTCAGTAAAATCACTCACACATAAGATTTCTGAGGCACAAGCTTTAAACTGAGCATCATTTAAAATGCTTTCTTGGATGAGAAGTTATTCTCACACTGGTTTTATATGAAAATACGAATTACTGTTAAGGGACAAGTGCGTGGTGCTCTGCCACCCCTAGAGCTCGCTCCTCAGTAACGAGAGCCAAAGGCATGGCTATTAGGCAAATGAAAAACTGGTCAAAGCACAGCTAAGCTGACTGCAAAAGGACTTCTTCTGGAAAAAAATACATTTGCAACATGTTCATTTTTATAGTAAACAGCACGGACATCTTATACATTCTTGGGAGATGTGTCGTGCTGTAGCAGCTGCTTATAAAGGCCAGCAAATGAGGTAAGGTGGTGAACTCCATCTGAAACCAAACCATCCTTTGCCTCCCTGGATGACAACATTAAATAGGACAGAAATGGCTACCTGCACGAGGACTCTTCAAAGACTAACCCTCTTTCCTGTGCTGTTAAAATACAAATTCAATTAGTTACTCCATGCTCAAACAGAACTGCCGCTGCTGAAACTGTACCCCAGCAATAATTGCAATCCAAGAGTGATCTAATTATATACAAGTCTCAGTGGCTGCATTCCCACGTTGCTTCCTACAACCCGGATTCAACTACAATGCAACTCATAAGTGAAAACCATGTCGTTTTTATTCATTCTCCCTTAAGACTGCATGACTTTATATACATTTAATGAGAATGGAGTTAGTCTATTAGTAAGCTTACCATAAAAACATGAGTTTCTACCTACTGTTAAATACAAAGGAAGAGAAAGGCACTTCAGCTGCATGTAAAAAACCAGCTGATGGGCTAAACCATACAAGAGAAAGAACATTCTCTTAATTAAGGTACTGGATTAGGATTCCAAGCCCAGCTTTACTTTTTGGCTCTGTCACCAGCTTCCTGTGTGACCCAGGGCAAGAAATTTCATCACCCCACAGCTCAGGTTTTCATCTCTAAAATGGACAGTGACATTTCCTTCTCCCTGCCTTGACGCATTTCAGTTGTAAGCAATTACTGGGCGCTGGCACGTTGCCTTGGACAATAAGTATCCCATGTTAATTGAAGCCTCTGGGTAGAACTCCAATAAAAAGCTAAAAATCGACTCTTCTCCCTTTCCCAGCATCCACAGAGTTTTGTGTGGCCACCATTTGCCACTGCTGCAAGCTAAGACATCTGAGCCCCCGGGCAAAGCCCTGCATACAGCCTGCCTAAATCCCTGTTTGGAAAAGAGGAGGAGGAAGGAAAAGGCCATTGACTGGGGAGTCCCAAACATTTAAAGAATAACTTTGTCCAACACAGAACATCCTGGCCAACTTGAATGGGCCATTCCCTGCTAACAGAGTCACTGTGCACAAGCATCCTGTGCAAGAGAGAGGCTGCCAATGACTTGCTGCTTTTTTTTTTCTGTGTTTTCTATTCCCATTGTAAAAATAAAATTAAAAAAAAAAAAAAATCAGTGCAAGGGTTTTGCCAGGTTTGTAAATTTGAACGAGACCATCTGAGCTGACTCTTTTAAGAGTTCTTGCAAGTAATTACAAGGTAAAAATGAGAATACTTCACACCTACATTCTGACTGAAAACTTCTCAGCCCTGCTGGCTCCAGGCTTTAATTGTCAGAAGAGTTCAAGGTTTGGAAAGTTACTGGCATATTCCTAACTAGCATTGTGTCACTATTTGGCAAGATTTTTGCTGGGATACCTCCCAACTCTGTGACATAATCAGAGGGTTCTCTCTACATTACACCATATAGTCAGATGCTCATGTTAGTGTAATATGTTACCATGTTTAATACCATTTGCTATTACACTTAATCAGCTCTGGAACCAGTTAAACCATATAGGAAAAGTAATTTCAGAGGCTTTCAACTGACAGTTTTCTACAGAACTTGACCTAAAATTACGACCTGAAGTTTGTAAGATGCAAGTCTACATACGCAATTGCCTCTAAACAAACATTCATAACTCTCCACAACCCTGTGGGAACTGAAAATTCATATGAAAACAGAAAGAAAAAAAAAAAAAAAAAGGGCATAAAATTAACTCTGTAGAACTGTCTCAGCTAGAAAAAACTGTCAGTTTCCCCTTCTGGCCAGCCTTAATTTACTGCTTCAGCAATTTTCTGCTCCAGAATTACGGCAAGCCTTCAGCCACACAGAAATGGCTGAGCACTCGAACATCAATCCCCATTTAGGTTAAAGTCCCAGTGTGGTGTATCAAGAGACTCACTCTAAATTCAGCCCAGGTATCTCAGTGTGCACCTTCCCACACACAGAGGTTTTCAAAGTAAGCTAACAGTTACACCCCTGAACTCGTCAAATTAAATGAATAAAAGGTAGCAAAATTATTAAATACACAGGACTCCAAACACAGGTTGTC
Source organism: Acropternis orthonyx (assembly GCA_035583155.1). Classification (NCBI taxonomy): domain Eukaryota; kingdom Metazoa; phylum Chordata; class Aves; order Passeriformes; family Rhinocryptidae; genus Acropternis; species Acropternis orthonyx. Next base: position 31,825,634 of record JAWWEU010000160.1, read on the forward strand.
ATTTTTGGACTTTACAGGACCCCAGCAGGGGCCTCTGGGTGCCATCAGCTGCATACCCAGCACCCCAAATCACAAGTCACTTTTGAAAAACCTCATTATTTACTTTTCTGCCTCGCTATAGGAAAGGACTAGACATTTAAATAAATGACATAATCCTTACTACCATTCCATTCATTCATGCAGGTCACTATAATTTACTGCAAGGAAAAATAAACCTCAGCAAAATATTCCTCAATGTAAGACATTCAGAAGGCTCAAAGGGGGAGAGGAGGTGAGAGGGTTTCTGACAAATATTTGCTCAAGTGACCGCATCATCCATGAACACATTTGCTAGGGAAAAAAATAAAATGGGTGAAGAAATTTATGTTCAACATGAAACGTCCCCCAGACTGGGACGGGAAAAGGAACTGGGGGCAGAGAAAGGGAATTCTTAACCAGTTTCATTTCAGCAAGGCAAGGCTTTGAATTGAGCCCACTCCCTGGCAAGCCCATGGGAGCAGCCCCTGCCCTCGGTGGGGTGGCAGCGGAGGAGAATCACCTGATGCAGAACACAACTCACCACCCCCTCCAGCAGCCCTTGCTGCTGCACCCTCCATAAACTTTGTTCGAACAAGTGTTCAAACAGAAATGGCTCTGCCAGCCACTCAGTTCACCTCAACCATACCCATAGCTCGCTCCACACCAAGGATGACAAAAATATTGCCAAGGTTGTGAAAATCCTCACTGCTTTCAGTGTTGACTACCTAAAACCAAGCATAGGTGAGCTGGGTGGTTCTCAGCTCGGCTCTGAAGGCTTAAATGTTTGAGGGCATTTTTGCTCATGGAAAACCAATCCAGAACCAGGGAAATGAAAATTTTGTTACTGTTTTAGTCAAACCCAAACTCACACTAATATTCTCCACAGAAAATGTATGGAGGTGGGCTGTCAGTCAGCAGCTTATGATAATCAAATTAATTTTTGCTTTCAATATTGATTAATCAAAAGTTCTATTCACAGAGATGTTGTGATGCTCAGATCATCTCACAAGGCTGGAGAGAGCAAAGCCCATTCAAGACATACTTCAGATACCCAAAGGTCCTACCAGCAGGTCTTTTTAGAACTGATTACATTTGCACAGCTGTGCCTTCAGAGTCAATAAAATTGCTCACACCCATCCAAGCTAATCAACAAGAGGAACAGTGAACAGAAAAGGTCCCTGAGATTTCAAGCCCTAATTTAGCTAGGCACTTCAATAAATATCTGCAAACCTTACTGAAGTCAACAGGACTTGGGTATTAATAAGTTAACATTATTAAGCATGTGTTTAATGGTCCTCCTGAATCACAGCTTTGCTACTCCTTGAGAACTCAACACAGCTGTTTAGAATTTGTCCTCAGGTAAAACACTTCTTCAAAGTTTTATCGTCTGTGTTTCAGGGACTGCTCAGAGCCCACACAACAGGATACAGTCAGATCACACTTAGACTGCTGTGAATGAAAAGCACCTTTCCTGAAGCTCCAGATCTGCTCTAGCCTCCCTCAAAAAAGTCAGTATCTAGCTTTTCACTAAAAAAAAAAAAAATTAAAATCATTTCACCTACAATAACAGCAATCTAAAGGATTGCTTGACGGTTCTCATAACTGCAGTTATTAAAACTTGTGTTAGTACAACTGTAAAGGTAATAATTAAACTGTAATAATAACGACTAAAACTGCATCAGCAATTATTATTTAATTGTCACGGTACGCTTGTAGGTGGATATTACACCTTTGCCAAGGCACGGGGAGATTAGTCCTACAGACACGAGTGAGACGGATGAATATACAAAGTTATGTAGCAATTGGCTGTGCAATGAAATCTTATCTTCAGAGTGCCGTGAAATCATCTCCAAAATTAATGCAGAACGTACCAGCTCAGCTCCAAATGTTCTAATAGAGAAACTCATTAGCTGAAAACACCGTGTTCCCCATGACAGCTTCACTTACCAACCACATCCAGGTGGTAGGTGTGATTGATGGAGCCGTACTGGTTTTCCACTATGCACGTGTAGTTCCCTTTGTCTGACGGGACCACGCTCTCCATGATGAGACTCCAGTGCTGGTTGCGGACCTGGGGGATGGAAGCAGAGAGGTTGGGATCTTCACTCGCACAGCTCCACCCTCTCCCCCTCCGAGGTTTCCTGAATGGCTAACCTTGGGCAATCCTCATTTAAAAAGCCGTGCATGTCTGACAGTTCTGGACACTGAAATGATTCATGCCTGGCTGCAGCAGCGAAACCTTCCTCACATTCTGCTATACAGGCACCTGGCCCCTGCTCTGAGCACTGCAGACATGGGTGCACTCTCAGTCCTACCGAGGTTGGCACCAATTAGCAGCAGTTGTCTTACCAGACCTTACCTTTCAATCCACTCTGAAGCGAATTCACACCCTCAGGATATTTCCCATCTGTCTCCAAACAATCATCTGATAATAATTGCCCCCCACCAACACAGGATGGATATGATCCCTTCACATCTATGTCTCCATCCTTCCCCAATAGCTCAATTACACGGCTCATGTTTTGGAGAAACAAAGTACAGAGGGGCTGTATTTGGGATCCCTCCCCCAGACACACAGAACAGACACACCTCTTGCTGCTCTGGGGTACGGCAAGAAAGAAATGAAGATGCTGCCTCGTGAGAAATGCATGAAAAAAATCCTTGTGGCAACAGAGCTTAAGGATATATACATTTATCTCATACAATCCTTCTCGGGCAGAATGTATTAAAGGTACTGATCTGTTCCCATTTGAACTCCAAAGGAACGCTGGCATTGGTCTCACAGAAAATAGGCTCCAGCCCAGTACTGGAAGGATACAGAGCCATCCGGTAGACATATATTTCCTGCATCATAAGTTGGCTCCCAAAATGACCTTTTGCTGGCTATCGACTAATCCCTTGTTTTAGCATTACATTTCTGACAGAGCGCTCCGAAAGCTTTACATTATGTAGCTGTGAGGTACAACTTTTCAGCTGCAAAGTACATATTTCAGCAAATGGAATAAAACACAATCTGGTACAGTCATTTTAATCAGCCAAATGGAAAGCAGTAACTCAGTGCAGTACACCAGAGAAATTTATGGACCATTCAGTGACACTTCCAGTAACCATACATTCTTAAAACATCATTACACCTATAGCTCTGAAATCCTGCTTCGTGGCTGGCTATTGTGTAGGTCCTTATCCAGCAGGAAAAGGCTGCACAGGGCTGCATCCCAGTGCCAAGAGCTCAGCCCTCACACTCGCTGGAGGTAAAAATGCCTTTAGTTCAAAGCTTGGAAGAAAAGCTCTTTCTGTCAGGAGCTCCTGGCTTTCCTAGTTCCCCCCAGCTAGTAATTACCTTAATAGCCAGATATTACTATTATTGCTTAGTTATGGGCTAATAATATTAGCTAAATACTGGCCATGTGGGCTTTGAAAATCAAAGGAAGTGTAGCCAAGAGTCCACAGCAGGTGAAGAACGCGGATGTTAACCTAAAACTGTGAGACATGACCTCAAAATTGCCAGCCCAAACTTAAGGCTCCTCTCCTCAGCCCCTCCTTCTGATGGCACACAGGAAAGCTATATACTGATTTTTTTTCCAAACTGACGAGCTACGGAATAAGTTTCTAAAGCTAGAGTTTATCAGTGTTATTTTAATGCCTCATTATTCTGCTAAGCAACCCTGAAAGTCAAAGTTTGGGTCAGGAAGAATCACTGTCATAACTCATTGGTAAATAAGAAATACACCAGCTACATATCTGGAATATTTTGCTGCTTGGCGAGTTATTTTGAAGGAGACATGGTCAAAGTGACCTGAACTTCTTGCCACTACAAGCTCAAACACACTTCTCGGAATTAGAGCAAGTGTTTTTAACCAATTTGACTGCAAAACAGGAAGAACAGATGGTAGTTCCAACAAGAGCTAAAACTAAATAAAAATTGTTAACAAGCTGCAAGTAATTAATTTGATAGGAAAACACAAGAAATTGTTTAGAATTCAATAAGAAAACATAACTAACTTACAGCCACAAGTGGATATACCGGACGGCAAAATTAAAAAGTATTTGTGCAATATCCCTTCTTGTAACTCCAATGAGCAGAGATAATATCTTTATAATGAAACAACAGCTTAAGCCACTTCAGTTTAAGCTAAACAACTGTTGTAGAGGCCCAAAGCAGCTATGACACATTGTCACACAACTGGATTTATACCATGGATCTGAATTCAACCAGATTCAGCTTGTTGGCTTAGTGCTTTCTGGATACAAGTGCAGCATTGCAAAGCCCAGGCAAACTCCCCTTTGTTGGGGATGGTGGCATCTTCTCCCACTGAAGACTTCCAAATTCAGTCTTCCATCCTGAGACACCTCCTGCCACATCCCTGCCACCCTGAAACACAGGCTTTGGTAATAAGGCCTTTTTCAGTGAAATGCCATATTCCTTAGTCCCAACAAAGCCTGTCCTTGGGCAGCAAAACTGGTGTCATTACAGACAACCAGCACCAAAGCCATAGGATCACAGAACAATTTTTGTTGGCAGGGACGTTAAACACCATCCAGTTCCACGCCCTGCCATGGGCAGGGACACCTTCCACCAGACCAGGTTGCTCCAACCCAGCCTTGAACACTTCCAGGGATGGAGCATCCCTTCCAAACTGTCACAGTCTTTTTTTTGACATAGGGAAATTGAGGGGACAACCACATCCCAAGGATCCCAAATCACAGCCTGACCCTTCAGACACCTCACTGTCACAGTTTAATAAGGACTTTTGCCCTCTCTTGTTTTTAGTATGGCTTTGCAATACCTATTTTTGTGTTTTATCTGTGCTTCATATCCAAAAATGTTACTTTATCTGCAAAAAGAATGGTATAATAAACATAATCTGAACATGGTTTTTTCCTGTCTACTTATGGACACTTCTAGCAAATTACTGACATGCTATTTTTGGTGAATCTTCTCCATCAAATTTTTAAGCCATTCTTCCAAACAGGCTCTCCAAAAGACTCAATTTTTAAACTAAATTTTCAATACCAAATGTATACAACTGCACCCGTAGGCTATAGCTTGGAGGTGGGAAACAAACTGGAATCAAAATGCCAAGAAATATTGATCAGAAACCCAGGAAAGGGCAAGGAATTTTTCACAGAAATGTTTTGCTTTTGGAGTATCACATAAAAAACAGTTGACAGCTCTGTTTAATCTTAAAACACGTCTTCATTGAACAGATAATGTCACAAAAAGTTGCCTTTTGGCTAAAAATGGTTAAAAGGGGTCAATTTTCAATGAATTTCAACAGAAAGAAGGATTAGAAACCAAAATACAACTCCCCACAAAATCAGCACAGTTCAGGTGTGCAGTGGTACTGTTCAGGTAAAGAGAACAAGCGCAGAACATCCCTGCAAGTGCCATGGGTTTGTGCAGTTGTTCCTATAGTCAGAACTTCCCTTACTCTGTATTTACCTGGCTGAATTTAAATGTGTGTAAGACAGGTGCAGTGATGAAGCTTATCAAAATGCATAGGTGAAAACACACACCTGTAAATACTTAAAACAGCAGCAGCTGATAGAAGTACATTTGCTTTCTGGGTGGTGTACAGGAAAGTAAAGGCTCCTGTGGTCTCTCATAGAAGATTCAGATTGTTTCCTCAAAGAAAATATATAATGCCTTTAAAGGCACAATCAAGAGCTATCATTGCTTCAGAGAGAGGCATAAAAAAACGCTGGAAAGGATTTAGCCATTCAATAACTGATCCCATTCTCCTTACTGCAAGAACTTTGGGTCTATCTTGAAAAAATCGTAAAAGGATCGATTTTGAAATTCACCACCCACAATTAGTCACGGTGCAGGAATTTCTCTCTGGAAGCTATCCTGGCCAGCACATACACCCTCCTGCTACCCTGCCTGAGTGCAAATTGACTCAAGACATTCCTAGTCGGAGGGACAAAGTGCTACAGGCCGCTATCTGATTCCGATAAAGGCAATACAAGAAGGGATTTCTTAGCTCAAGGTACCAGGAAAGAGGTGGCTGGAGGGTTAGTGGAAAGCTTCACGTTTTCTTTGCCTTCACTTTGTCCCTTAAGTCTTCAAGGGATGATTGTCTCTTCCAAAAGAGGGACATCAGATACAGCCAAGTTTGGATCCAGCCATTGTAGTCACCCAAAGCATTGGATCTCCAGCAGGAATGCTTTACAGACAGCAACGCCCAGATTCAAGACAAACTAGTGTGCAAAAATTATCATGGGTTGCTGTGATACCTGGCTGAACACACACCAACACAGATAGACTCAGTCCTTCCTGAGGATTCCTCATGAAAAGTTTGCTGGGGTAGTGGTGTCAAGAAAACACAGTTCTCATTTTATGCTAGTATAATTTTGAGTAAGCCCACAGTGACTTCATCCTGCCCATCTAATAAGTTGAGGACACAGGTTCAAGAGGCCTCCCTCTTTTACATCCATTCACTGGAGATAAGCTTCCATCTTAAAGGATGATTATTCAAAATGGCAGAATAAAGAATATACATAGGTTTGGTAGAGTTGACAATGAGAAGTAAATCCTACCAGGTAATTTAAAATGTAATGTATTTCTGAGCAACAAAACAGTCTAAAACCCTCAGCTATGTCCTCTCTTTTTTCCCTTCAGACCGAAGAGGTGTAAGAAGTTATGACTTAGAATTACAGGTATGGACTTCACTAACCCAGCTGGCAGAAACAGGCACCTGTGGTTTCTGCCCAGAGTACATACATACCTAGGAAATTGTATACATTTAATACACATGATGGAAAATTTAATTTGTGCCACTTAAGGGGCACAAGGCTAAATGATCTCACCCAGTTCCCTAAGACAGGATAGCAGTGCCAGCAGGGAGCCCCACAGGGGCTGGCCTGCTCTGCCAAGGCTCACCCTCCCAAACCAGAGACCAGGTATCTCCATCCTGCCTCTCCAGACACACATTTTCCTTCATGGCTTTCAAGAGTGATATCTGCATTTCCCCTTCATAAGATGTAAAGTGTTCAAATAACATCTTAGTTAGTACCAGTGCGGTTACTATTATTTTCCGAGACAGGATTAGCTTGGTTGGGTTTGGTTTTTTTCTTTAATTGGCTTTTTTCTTGTTTTTAAAAAAGCACTGAGAAAGGCAAAAATCACTGAGTTGGAGCCAATTCGTTAACACTCTGCAGTGTTATGAAAGGCAGAAGGTGTTGCCAGGTGTACACTCATAACCAACAGTAATTTATGGTGTAAGCAAACATAGATGGAAAAGTCTACTTAGATAATTAGTGTTCATGTGGGGAGATTTTCTGGGCTCCGCTCTCCACTAACACAAATGGTGGAAAAACTGACACTTTTCTACAGTAAATCCAGAGAGAGGGGAAAGGAGACTGAGGCTTGTCCCGCTCTGCACTGGAAAACACACTTTTTTTTGCACCCACCAGGATGTGAATCAACAGCACACAAAGCAATACCACCCTTGGCTCAATCAAGGCAGCACCCCAAAAATCCTGCAAGTTAGGGGGGGACAGGGGGCACAGCCCTGAGGACTCAGCCTGGAGCTCACCGCGTTGTCTGGCAAGGCCAGTTAACTCCTGCCCTAATGACCATTACAAACTGCTCTGAGCAGCTCGGCAGGAGTCCCCGGCTGGGCCTTACAAGCCTGACACGAAGGTGACTATCTCGGAACCTTCTCATCCTTGGAGAGAAGTTGCTGAGGTGTGGGGGACGTGGGGAAGCCGCTGACAGGAGATCTGCGGAAGAGGTTAAGGCAGCTCAGAGATGCGGGGCAGGATGGCGAGCGCTGGAAGAGCGATTTGCCATCAAAGTCAAGCATTCCCATTCCTTGCAAGGAGCGGGATAAGGTGACCGAATCCTGACTCCTGACCTGACCTAGGCAGATACGCGGAGGTTAAAGGTCCGTGCACTAACACACAGATCTAGCTGGCCTCCCTAAAACTCTCTCTTAATCAGTAACCACCAATTTAGAATAAGACATCTAATCTGAAGCTGTTTAAAATTCAAACAAACCCTTCTAAGTAATTGCTGCTACTTTCCCCTCAAATTCTTCTTCCCATTTCAGTTTCACAGACCATAAACTCTATACAAAATAATAACTTTTGACTTCCAACCCCTCCTTTTTTAAGCTGCCTACACTCACCAAAGCGGATGGTTGTGTTTTTAACAATGCAGCCAAAAATGCGTAGAGCAAAACAGTCTTAATCTGCTTTGAAAAGTCAGTCTTTAGTTTTCCAAATAATTCTCTATAAATAATCCTTAGCACTGCTATGCGACAAGCTTGAATTTCAGAAAGAAAAAAAAAAAAGTTAGTGCTCAGTAACCACCAAAGAAACCACCCACCCTTCCCCAAAAGAAAATAACTACCTTTTTTTTTCCTTCCACGTTTGATTCGAGGCCACTAAAAGATTTTCTGTTGACTTCAGCAAATTTTCGGCAGATTTTTCGTGTCATTTTGTTTGGGGTTTGTTTTGTTTTTTACAGAAATTACAAAATCACATCATGAGACCTCACCTTGTACCCGCCAATTCGATGCTCTTGCTTAAACTCCTTCCCGTTTTTCAGCCACCGCATGGTCGGCGTTGGGTTTCCCATTGCTGGACAACGAAACTTGACAGTGTTGGCTGCTGGCACAGCGTGTAGCCTCTTCTCCATTTTGTCTGTATGTGTCCAATAAGGTGCCCCTGTGGTTCAAAGAGATACATCCAAAAATATCAGTACTTGGAAACCGAGCCCCCTCTCCAGCCCCTTCCGCAGGCAAAGCGCTGCACATATTCACTGTAAGCACAGTTTAGAAAGAGGACACGACCAGAAAACATGTTGCAAGTGTCAGCCAGAGGTTTGTAAACAGCTCAGTCTGCTGCTATGAGTATTTAATTTATGACAAAATTACAGTTATTAACCACAGATAACCTTTGTTTTGTGTACGTCAAGTAAGACAGAGGGACACCAAGTTTTCATCAGACACTTTTGACCCCAAGTTGAGTTACTATGAGTGCTCAGCAAAGTCTAAATTCTTGGACCTCAGCTGTGAAGCCACACAGAGCAACACAGAAGGCTTCTTGGAAGCATCATCCTTCACCTTCTCCCTCCTGTTAGAAGGGGGATAAACATACCTACCTGTCTGACGGCACATTAAAACTAAGAGTGCGTGATGCCAAGGTGAACTGTGCTGTTAGTGTCATAGCATCCACTGAAATACATTTACAAATGGAATACAGCACTGAAATCTTCACCAAAGAGGAGGAAAAGACACGAGTAAGTGTGGATCAGCAAAGCTCAGAAAAATCCTTTATCATTTTGCAGGGATTTCCCTCTCTAATGAGCCTGTCAAAGCACAAATATTCAGTGACATCCAAAAACATGGCATAAAATGAGTGTCTCTCTCAGCCCAGTGAAGTGATCACTTTTCCCAGACTCTCCTGGCTCTCACTCCCTCCTTGCCATGCCTTGGCCCAGTCTGTGCCCACAAGAACAGCAGGAGAAGAACATGGAAAAACCCCTCTCTCACCCAGGTTCTCAAACATTTGTCATGTACCATTACACGAAACGCAGCAGAACAAAACACAAAAACCACCCATCTGTTTTTACACTCCAAGAAGTAAATTTGGATAGAGAGATCCACAGGCAAGGTTATCCCAAGCTCCGGATCCATGCACCACTTCTGCTACACTTCACAATGTCTTCATGGCATGGTTTCAGTCATCTCACCACAGTAGTGTTTTTTAAAAGTTAAATATTCAAGATCTGTTTAATCATAGGAAACATTAATTTCTTTTACAATGGAGTTTTCCTGAAGCAAATCAGATTAGTGTGGAATTTTTAGGACTAGAGGGGTCCAGAAAAATAACTCTATTTCTCTCAGCCTTGTTTCATTTCCTTCATTAGCAGCCTAACACTCCACTATAAATAAACTCTTCCGTTCCTCAAATATTTATAGCAGTTCTTACAATCAGTGCAAACTCAGAAATCCTGCTACCCCCCTCTCTAAATAAAAATACAGCTGGACAGAAAATACAGGAATAAATCCTTTAACAACATCTCTCTCAGTATAAAGAAAACATTCTAAAAGCAAGTCTTATAATGATGCTAGAAACGGTAAGTGTTTGAGGTTTCTTTTTTGCCTGAAGTGGCAATTAGTGTTAAAATTAATGAAGTAGAAAAGCAAAGCAAATTTGTTCACGTAATCAAAATAGAAAATCAGGTAACTATTGAAAATTTAACTGCAACACTAAGAAATTGTTACACAGACTAAAGTGAATTAGGGATGCAAGGAAAATCACTGTTAACATTATTTGCTAAAAGCAGGATCACATTAAAACAACAGAAGACCTTAAACAAAGCCAACCAGAGGAATTAACTACTACACGCAAAGGCCAAATTACATTACAAGTATAACAGGCAAAGGTAGAATTACATGCTGGGGCTGATGGATTAAAAGGCTATTTTCTCTGGACCATAAACATCTTCCAGAAGGCAACGCAAGGCGACCACTGTTGGGCATTTATTTACCCACAACTCCCACAAAGGCAAAGTAAACTGCGGCAGGTCAAAGACAGTCAACCATCCAAACCCGTTCTGTCAGCATCTCAGACAGAGCAGAGTGCTTCCTTTAGACTCCAGGTGGGTAATGCCAACCCAGCACGGTCCCTTCTCATCACATCCAGCACATGCAAAAGGCATAAAGAGCTCGGATGCAGCTGCTGGGAAGTACAACCTCCGAGCCACAGGCCCCCCAGCTCACCCATGGCAGGGCACATGGATATGGACCAAGCTCTGGGGAAGCTCCCATCAGAGCGCAGACACCAGAGTATCACAGTCAGGACACAGCCACTTGCAGCCCCCCCCCAAAAAAGGCTGCTTCATGCCTCCAGGTTTCTACTGCGTTACAGTGCAACTCATCCTCTGGTTTTCCTGGAAGTAACTATCCTTTTGGTTAAGCCTCACCCTTTAAAAATGTGCTCCCGGAAAAGCTCCCGTAAGACTTGTACACAGCAAATGTACAGGGAGGAAAAACTATGGAAGAAAGGGGTGCAGAAAGGAGGCCAGGAAGATGCAGCTCAGTTTTGTGCCATAAAGAGAGGGGGAAAGCAGACAGAACAGACTCAGAGAAAGGATTCTGCTTGGAAAGCTTCCCCTTGCACAACCCTCAGCACAACCTGCAGTGCTCCTGAATTACCGGTCAGCTTGGAGAAAGGCATGCAGACATCACATGTGGAAAGCACCGCCTGAAAATGCTTCAAGACCTCTTACGTTTTTCACTCAGAAATAGCAACATAGACTGGCAGCTCCTCATTATGTTTAAGGGGAAAGAGGAAAAGGCAGCAACATCCACAAACCATCACACTCACCTTCAATTTGTGCTTTCATGCAGTGATTGATCCGATTAACACACAGCACTTCTCTTTACAGATTAAAACCATCATAACCCAAAAGGTACCTTTTATTGTTTTTATTCTTCTTGAGAGGCAAAACACCCTGATCCATTAAAACCAGTAATGAACATAGTTAATGAGTAGATACCACTTCTCACAGACCATGCCTATCACATCCCATCTTTGCTACCACGACAGGTGGAAGTAGGGTAACACTAATGCTAAAAGTTCACAATAACAAGAGGGCAGACTCCAGCACGGAGCAGTAACAAGCAGCAGGGGAATGGGTGGGAATTCCTGATTGCTTTTAGAGTTCTCATTAGTGAGGAAAATATCCTGCTGACCCACACTGCACTCCACTGCAAAGACATTACATCTAATCAGCCAAATCTCCTGCATGTGAAATTGAAATTAGGAAGCCCAGGGGACCACTTCACTTCAGGACTCTTCAATTTTTATTTGGACTTATCTAATACAAAGAAATACAAAAGTAGTCAACTCCAAGCCTGCCTGACAAGCACCTCAAGCAGGCAATAGCATGCCTGAAGTGACCACATCAAACCCTCCAAGGTTTTAAGTACTATTGTATTTGACCTTTAATTAAAAAACACTTCTAGGCAACATCCAGTTTTTGCTGCTCCCCTGAGTGGGTTTCCACTCTACAGGATTTGATGAATTTGAACCTTGTTTCATCCTTTCTGAAACTCTTCAAGGCATGAAAAGAACAGCACATGGATTACATTTAGATACTTTTTGTTCTTGGTGCCAATTTACCATTGCTTGGCCCAGAAGAAATTGTTTAAAGGGTGGTAAGAAAAAAAAGGTCATAAAGCTTCCAGTCGCCTGACTAGAATTCAAGGCAGAGCAGCAGCATCTTCAGGGCTACCCCGGGGTCTACAGAACAAATTAGTTGGTGGACTTCACTGCAACCATCACAGCAGCTTCTGCCTTGCCAGCATCAAGTCAGGATTATAGAAATCCCTTAAATTAGGGCTACCTCTCAAAATCATGATGAGGACAAGGCAACAAGTACTAACAATGTCTTTTCCACTGCTGCCAGAATGAATCGTTGATGATCAACCCTTAGCTTTATAAAAGCAAGTCCCAGGTCAACATCCTTGGAGATGACCCTCCAGAACCAAGCTAAGGCACCTTTTTCTGGTAATAAAGGGCAAAACTTGAGTTGCCAACAAAGCCATTTTGTGGGGAGAGGGGACTGTTTTGCAGTGGAACCAATCCTGCACCTTCCCCACCAGCACTAATCCCTTCAACAAAAGCTGGAAGTAATAAAAAGCTATTCAGGATGCAGTCTGGAACAAATCTACCACAGTGTTTTTTCAGACAGTTAAAATATCTGTCAAGCTAAAAGGACACCAAACACAGAGTGAAATCTGCTATGCATGCCTTTAAAAATACACACAGGGCAAATGGTCAAATGCACATGTGTACACATGAGTGCCCTCCTCTCCAGAGGACAGGCTGCTCCTCACAGCTACCGAGTCACAGCCTCCACTGGCTTCAAGAGCAGATGTATTTTCTGGGCAACCTTGAAAATTACACTAGATTTCCTCAACAGCCTCTCTGTCTGCATTTGAAAACCTTGGCCTCTGAAATTTATATTTGTAGCAGAGGCAAAGAAAACAAAACGGCTTAAAACAATACTTAGCAGCATAAATAAAACAGCTCTAAAAGGTTTGTTTTAAATATGCAGGAATGAGAATGCCAAGGTTCAGCTTCCTGTGGAAGGCACTACAGCCATTTCCTGCTTCATCTCGTCATAATTAACATGCCAGGACAGCTGGACTTTATCAGAATTGTTTCATCAAAAAGCAACAACCTTTGAAGACTATGGCCTTTTGTTTCCATCAGTAAAGGCATAACCAGGCCAATTTCCATTGCTTATCCTTAATGATCACAGCTGTAATTTGTATGTAAATTATCAGTTAAATCGTTTGAGATCTGTAAAGCTCAAACCATGGTTGAGGAAACACTTAAAGACTTCTCTTAAAGAGCAGCAACCAGGGACCCCTGTGAGGTCCTGGACTTCCCCAGGCACCACCTCCCATAGGCAGGAGAAAGAGGTAAAGGGCATTTGGCCTCTGGATAGCACTGCCTGCCTCACAGCAGGCTCAGGGATGGCTTGGGACTACCCCAGAGCTCCTCATTCACTGTTCAATCTGCCTTGTAACACAGCACCTTAAATTAGATGTGGCCTTTTGGACATGATATAAAATGCAGAGAAGGAATAGAAGGCTTAGAAGGCACACAAGCACCACACCAGATCCCACTCCTCACTTTCACAGAGCTCTGATGTTGCCCAATCACAGCACTCTTTCAGCAACCTTGTATTAATCCAACAGAGTTCCTACGATGCAACTTTTCACTGAAAACAGACTGCTTGGAGGGACGCAGTGCCACCATCATCCTCCTGGTTCCAGCTCAGACCCCGGCAGGAAGGCTGGGCTGTTCCCTGCATCCATCCCCGGCTTGCAAGAAGCCCCAGCAGATTGTGGGCACCTCTGTAAAGAGCAATCCAATGAAGACTTGTTTGTGCAACGCTCTGCTCAGGAGCAATCTGTCTTGCTGGACCTTCCTCCCGTCCGCTCTGCAAGTCTGCGCCTTCCCCGCCACCCGAGATGTTTAAACCTCCACGCTCGAGAGGCATCTTTCACTTGGAGCAGGGAAAGCGTGCCTTACCCCTGCAGCAGCACACACCCCCACCCAGGCACACAGACACTGTCACTGGCCTTTCACCAGACCCTGAATCAAGATTGATTAACAGTAGCTTAAAATGATAGCTCGTCTTACAAGAACATTGGCTGCATTAATTCTGCTGTATGGAAGGGCAGAAATTGCTACACCACCATTACAGAGCAGAGCTGCCTTGAGATCACGTCCTTTACTCCTTTCCCCTTGTCCTTTACTCCTTCCCCCTCGCTACATGTACTTCCAGAAGCCATTTGTGCTCATGATGAATCACCAAAGCCATCACACAGATCAGAAGCACAAGTGCCACTGAAAATACTGCAAGCCCTTTTCTGACCAACACCAACAAAGCTTTAAGTAATAGCAGACGGTCATTCCTAAAAGGAATTTCTACCCATTATTCCACTTCAGGGGAGGGCTACCATTGCCTGGATTGGTGGGTTTTACCTAGACAACTCCTTTTAAAAGCAGTGTCCCTTTTCCAAGCTCTCCAATTATCTTTGCCACCGCATTCCTTTGTGGGAGCAGCCTCCAGCTGCCTGATCTCAGCCCCTTCCAGCGGCACCTGTGAATCAGCCCCGGGTTAATCACACCAACAGATGGCAGGGGCCAAACAGGCAGCTAAAAACTTGTATCATTTTAAAGAGCATCTAATGTTTCACAGCTTCAGACCAGGGGCAGTGGTTCGCAGAAGGAACAAAGCGGGGGAGCCGAAATCGGGCTCATGCTTTATCACCTGAAGGAGTGTTCCAAGGCACGGTACAGCTGCTGATTACCAGGCAGGCTGAGGAGCAAACACACGACCTGGCTACTGCAGGCAGTGACTCGCCAGCATCTCCTCTGAAGGATTCTGGTGCTCTCTGTGTTATTGACTCCACAGTGCACAAGTGACAGCAAACTCACCGAGGGGATTCTGCAACAGCGCAGAGCGGCATAAGGAACCAATATGAGTTTTACATACCTTTTTATTTTTTCTTAAAGACTGCTCTATTTAGAGCCTATTAATAGCTTTAGGAATTCTCTAAAGGGGCTGAAGTTTAACATTCAGATAGGTTTAAGACTCTTTTAGCCCATTTTCATCATGCGTAAGTAACACAAAATGTGGTTTTAGTGCTCAATCGCCTTCTTTGCAACAAACCTTGAGGTCCCTCGCAGACAAAAGAACCTCATTGTCTCCAAATTCATTCTCCCCATGGAGATCTCTGCTGAGATTAAGGGTTGAAGGATTTGCCTCGTTACAACTTATTTTTAAAGTTTCCATACCACCTTTTAACAAAATGAGCCGGATCTTTGTTTCTTCTGTTGAATTGCAGCTCAGGTTCAGGGAAAGTTAGTTCATCTGTGAGAGTCTAAACCAGACAAAGACTGAACTTCAATTCAGGAAGAAAGGAAACTGCAGAAATGCCAGGAAGAAGAGAGAAAGTACAGACCAGGAAAGCACGTTCAAAAGAATATTAGTTTATTTGACGTTTTTTTTTCCCCCCCAAGTTACAAACTACATGAAACAGAAAACGGAGAAGGACAAAGATACCACGATTTGACAGCACATGCAGTTAACAATCAAGAAGCTCTGAAGACAGGAGTGCAAAGAGATGGGACAGTATTTTCCAGGTGGATCTTCCTAGTGACTTCTGGCAGATCGCTGTTACTTACTCATCTGGTTGCTGTCGTTCACAAAGTCCTCAGACCCATCATTGTCGTCTTCATCATCCCCAGAGGAAAGAGCATCTGCACATTAAAAATAACCAAGTCTTTAAACCAGCCTGGTTTGCACAGACAAATAAACCAATAATCTACATCTTAGACTGCACATCAAGGAGAACAAATGTCATGTTCGTTGTTCAAAAGCTGGAGAAAAAAGAAAACGCAGCCACAAAACGTGCTACTTGATTTAAAATTGTAGCAAAACCACCTAATAATCCCGATATGCTACTAAGTTTCCCAAGGGAGTTTTCTAACTCCAAAAATTTGTTTCCATTTACAATTTTAACCTTTGTAAGGTTCACCTCAGTTGAACAAAACCGAGTGTCTCCAGAACAAT
The DNA here is from genome assembly GCA_035583155.1 of Acropternis orthonyx. Lineage (NCBI taxonomy): Eukaryota > Metazoa > Chordata > Aves > Passeriformes > Rhinocryptidae > Acropternis > Acropternis orthonyx. The sequence continues at coordinate 31,841,763 of JAWWEU010000160.1, forward strand.
TTATCTCTAAACTTAAAAGGTTGTAGGGCACCCCTTTTCCTCTTCTGATGCAGGGAGCAAAAACTTGTAATCATTCTACTGTCTTTATCATCAGCACAGCAACTCTGTCTAATTTAATCCTGTCATAGTGGCATAAAACAGAGAGCTCTTCAGCAGCTGTTAATCACTGCAGAGCCCATGAAGCAAAAGGAGCATACACAAAGTGAGTCCATTTCGGGGTCAGGACGAGGAGAAAAATCCCCATAACCACTACAGAACTCAGCTTAACTCACTGTGCCCAAGAGCACTGGTTCATGTTAGATCATAACGTGTCTTTATATGACATTTTACAGCTTCTACATGCAAAGACCTGTGTTTAACTCACTCACCTGTAACATTTACAATGAAGTACAGAGTATCACTGTCTAGGGTCCTAACAGCAGTGCAAGCATAGAGGCCCGAATCTCTGGCTGTGGCATCCTTAATTTGTAAGTACTCCCCAATAATCACTGTCCTATTGTCGGGCCCCAAAGGGACCCCATCCTTAGTCCAACTGATCATGACGGCGTCTCTCAATTGACAGCGCAACTCAAGCGGCTCTCCTGGAAGTGCTGAGTAAACATCTGGCTGAGAGATTTGGTATTTGGTTGGTGGCTCTGCGAAGGTGGAAGGAAAGGAGGAAAAAGAAGAAAGAGAAGGGAAAGGAGAGAATTTCCAACACAAGTCAGTGAAGGCCCTTTTCATCCACACAGAAATCAAGTTATGTTAAATAAAAACAGTTTCATCCAGATTAGCCCAGCAATCTGTCTTGTTGAACTGAACCACATGCAGGTGTGGGATAGGCTTTCTTTTTCAAGAAGATATCCACAAACAAAGCTCATGCGGTTTTGATTGGTATCTTGCATGTGCCTTGTCCCCAGTGCCACCCAAAGGCACGACCCTCCTCATCAGACAAAGGGAGCTGACCCCGGGAAAGATGAGCACTGCTGAACCTGGGGGCTTCAAAGAACTTGGAGGAGCAGGAGGAGTTCAAAAAGCATATTGAGTTTTACATCTTAGTGTTTGGGTGCACAATTCAAACGAATAATTAATCTTTCCCTATCTGATTTTATTTCAAGTTGCTTTTTAAGTCTGAGAAGCGCTCTTTTGAAAGAAAAGGATGGCCAAAAAAATCCTCACTAACTAAGCTAATGAACATGAGCTCCTACACACAGCATAGATGATGTCCTGCATTTTTCTCCCTGCACCCACCCCAAAGTCTCTACATTTGCCTTCTACACTGCCAACTCTTTTCTCCAGGATAGTAAGTTTTTCCTTTAATTTTTTTTTTTTTTTGCTTCATTACATATTTCACAACCTCTTCCAAATGGAATACAGCAGAAACCCAGGAACACAAGCAAAGCTTTCAAAGTCAAAGTATACGCAGAAGTTCAAAACGAAATGGCTCATCCATCAGCTCCCTCTTGTAACCAAATAATGAGAAGAATGTCAAACCACAGCCTTTTTCCAAAAAAACATCCTTGGAAAACTACATCTGCCTATAGTTACCAGAACTTCATCACCCCCTTCCAAGGCTGGCTCTCAGCAGGGGGAAAAGAACTGCAGCCCCGGGCACTCCAGACTGTCTCCACAGTGCAGTGGGAAGGCTGGGCACACCTATCATGAACTCAGGCTGTCCCAGATACAGGCACTGCTTCTGTGGCTGGTTTCTCCCCACAACCACATTATCCCTCTACCACGAGCCTCTTGGCCCGGCCAAGGGTGGCAGGAATGGTAAATAAAGGAAAGAAGTACACGGGCATCTTCTGTTTGCTCATGGGGAGGGTCACACCACAGACAGCTGCTGCCCGCGCACATGCGCCAGCTCTGCATCACTGTGTGCACAGAGAAATAAAACACACCTCTCTGTCTGCTTGAGAGTCTGAGGGAATATTCAAAGAGGTGACTCTTTGAGGTCCACCCTTCCTTCTAAGGATACAAAACCCTGAAAGCGGTGTTCCTCGTCCCTGGGACACGGCGTTGGTCAATTCTCGCGTCACGCTTTCAACAGAGAGGTCTGAAACAAGCACCACATCTGAGCAAGCCCGTGGATGGGAGCCTGGAAACGCTGCAGCTCTGTCAGTAGCTGAGTTTTGCATATTCCTGCAAGGAGCAGGGAGTTGGACTCGGTGATCCCCACGGGTGCCTTCCAGCTCAAAACAGCCTATGATTCCATGAGCACCAGAAGTGGCCACCCCAGTGGGACACTCAGGCATTTAAATATCAGGTTATTCTGATGGACTTGAAAATAACATGCTTAATTTCTCTTCCCCACTCAATCCCGGAATCATGAAATTTCAGGGATGTGCCCTCTCAAAGCTTCTCCTTACCACAGACATGTTTTTCCAAACAACAGATCTGACACCTGCATCACACCAAGATGGCACATAAAACCATTCAAACACGACCAGTTACGCAGACTGTAAAGATTCTTGGATTTAAAGTTCATAACGAAACTTTCTAGAGTGCAGGCTTACATCTCCAAGTCTAGGACAAGCTCCAATACAGCTTTATACCCCTTATAAACTAATTCAGCCTTGCTGATACAGTCACGAATCCACAGATCTGCAATGCAGGTGTTTCACTGAGTGCTACATTATGCTCTTAGAAATCTAATTTCCAGAAGGAGCATGGGCTCCTTTCTACATATATTCTGTAACGGTCATGAGGATATTTGAGTCTGCTTGAGATTTCTTTTAATTAGATTTCACTGTCAAATAAAAAAGGTACATGAAGCCAGCTACCTAATTTACTTTGAAGTTAATAAGGCTCCTTTGTAACACTTTACCTGCAAAGAAAATTTCTTTTACAGAGTTTACACTGTGCCAACAATGTCTTTTGTGCTAAAAATGTCTTTGTCTAAACTCCTTAAAAGCCACCTTGGGTGACATTAACTCAAACCTCCTTTTAGTGCATTAGAGGCTTTTGCTGAACAGTGCCAGGAAATTTGCAGGGTGATTCCACAGGCTGCAGCGTCCTCCTGGGCAGAGCAGTTGTTTACACACAATTAAAAGGCAAATAATTTTTTAACTTCACATCCTTGATTTCATCTCTTTTTGAACTGCTATCCCCAAATATACACAGAGCCTTTCAACACAAATCCAAACTCAAGAGAACTAATTTATTTCCAAATTACAAAAAATAAAAACATCCTTTTGCAAAGAAAATTACTCGTGTACTAAAGAAAAACAAGTTTCACGCAGGTATTAGCATTTGGAAATATCCTCCTCCTCCACTTCTTCCTCTCTAGAGTATATGGGAAGATGCAGCTAAGTGTTGCCATGAAATAATGAAGTCATGTTTGGAAATGGTGAGTTATTTCAGGTAAGCCTTTGTGTTGCCAAACTAAAATGTAGCAGCACTTAGACTGTCACTTTTTATAATGTTTGCCTATAAACTTTTTCCAGTGTGGGTTTGAAATGCTGCCCAAAAGCAAACAGAGAACAGGTGGGATTCTGAGGCATGAGTCCACCCAACAACTTCACTTGCAGAAATCAACCAGTTCAAACTGTTCAAAAATTCCCAGCAGCACATAAACAACCTGTGCTGCAAAGTTAACTCTCCCCAGGACTGCAAAAGGGTTTTTACACTGCTTTGAAATTCAGGGACAGATTCTGAACTCATGTCCTTGCCGTACCGTCAAATCAATGGCTCCCTTGAGGCTGACAACAGGATTCTTTCCCTGTTTCCACATCTTTTGAACATACTAGAGACATGAGGCTGCAAGTTTACTCAGCCCTCACTTGCACACATCTTGCAGTGTTTTCTGCAGCATCCTGAACTTTCCCGTAGTGAAAACAGCTCAGTGGGAGAAGGAAGGATAGCCCTGCATCTATCACATCCATGCTCCTCCAACCCTCTTCGAAGCTCTGCCTTGGAACTGGATCCTCAGCCATCACCAGAAGCCTCTGAACCAGCCCTTTGCTGGGTTTGTTAGATTACACACAGGGAAGAAGTTTTTTTACAATAGGGATGGTAAAACATTGGCACAGGTTGCCCAGAGAGGTGGTGGCTGCCCCATGCCTGGAAACATTCAAGGCAGGCTGGACAGGACCCTGAGCAACCTGGTCTTGTTGAAGATGTCTCTGTTCATCACAGGGAGGTGGGATCAGATGGCCCTTCAAGGCTCCTTCCAACCCAAACCACTCCATGATTTTATGACAGCACGGGATTCCTTTCTAAGCACGTTCTCCTGCAAATCCTGTAATTATGCCATTAGCTCCTACTGCAAAGGCGCACCACCTGATGAGAACAACACCTGCCTATCACCCCTTAAAAAACCAAACCAGCCACAAATTCACACACAAAATTTCTGGGGGTGTTCTTAAACAAGGCGGGGGGGGGGGGGGGGACACACCCACAGGGGCGGGCCCATTGCTT
>JAWWEU010000160.1:31846170-31872014 GCA_035583155.1 Acropternis orthonyx
CCCCCCCCCCCCCCCCCCCCCCCACACACACACGGGAGGGCACATTGCTTCTGCCATTGTCTGCTCTTGGCTACATCCTTATTTGTCATAGTAGTGCACACAATGTATTTAAACTTTATAGGTGGAGCTGTTGAACAATAGTGCCATGGAAAACCAAGCTGCTGTTAAATAAACAGCTGTGAACTTTTTCTCTGCCTGCTCATACAGCCTCACAGCATGGTTTATGCCATCCAGGCACCAAACAGAGTAAAGACTGTTTGTATAAAAGCCATGACCACAATAGAGGACTGGGGACACTCTGACTGCTCTATTTCAGATTATTATGATACACAATTGTATTCCAAATCATGTTTCTCTTCAAGACTCGGTCACTGAGAGATTTATACTTCCTTAGGTTTCAAATTATTATTATTATTATTTGTCTCCATTAAATAAAATGCTAACAAAGAGCTGCTTATCTTAAGTCTCAAGTCATTTAGTTACTTAGTTACAGAGCCAAATAATTAAACCATCAGCTAATAGCTAACCCCGGCAAAGATTCTCACACAGCTCTCCAGAACACAAAAGCCTCAGACCCCATCAAGCCACTTTCTCCTCAAAAGACTTTGGTAAATAACTAAACACTCACCACAGTGTGCCCAGAAGGGTCAGCAGCCCTGACCTATCAGGAATCCAAGAGGTTCATTGCAAAACTGAATGTCCCCACAGGGAACACCAGGCTGCCAACCACCACCCCTCCTCCTGCTTCTCCTACCCCTCCTCACGGCTTTCCTCTCATTGAGCAGAGTCCAGCAGGACCACACTGGATGAACAACACGGATTTCAAATGGGTCCCAAGCCAAAGCCGAGGCTTTACGCTCCCTCCAGAAGGCAGCCCAGGCATCACCAGTCAGGTGTGCAGCCTTCCCTCCCGCCCCCAGGTAGAGGTTGATGGGCTTCTCCCTTCATTTAAGCTGGTAGGCCAATATTAAGAGCAGCTCTGTGTTCTCTTCTGACAAGGGATGACAAACTCAGCCTGCAAAAGACACGGCCACCAGTTTTAAAATGCAAAGAGCCATTCCTGGCCACGGTGACTATCTTCCACTAGCCAACAGCAAACCAAAGCCACAAAGGCTAAGCACGTCTCCTTACACAAAGCGGGGACAAAACAGTGTTTGCAATTCATCCATCTGCTGTTCCAAAGTCACTGGATTCCTGCTGTCTTATTTGTGCTGCGTTTCCGCCATGAGCTGCCAGCTCTGCCCAGCTCTGCCTCCGCCAGGCATGGTCAGGAAGTCTCTGTTCTGATAAAATACTTTCCGAATTGCTGCAGTTCCTCCTATAATGCTAAAAATTAAAATATTATCTTGAAAAAAATCTCTTGTCCCTGAACAAGACTGTGAAGAGCAGGAATCGCTCCACCGCTCCAATGTATAAAAACATTAAACATTAACTGTTTAAGTCTGATGAAAGAGATCTAGGCCTTGTAGAAAAACTTCAAACATAAACCCTCAAAGAGCTACCCCCATGAAAGCTGCAAACATCAATATGTGGCAGACTCTAAGTCTTCAGTTCTTCCTGGGCTGCTCTATTTGAAAAGCAGCGACTTCCACAAAATATGAAGTGCCAGCTCCTCCAAAACAAATTTTTTCCTGGCATTGTCTTCAACCTTCTACCCTTATAGAATAAGGACCTAGTCATCTGACGGGTAAGGAGGTGAAAGCAGACCAAGAAAACTATGTAAGGAACAGGAATAATCCTCCTGCCCTGGAAGTGAACGCTTGCAAAGCAAAGCTGCCACATCATACATGCCTGGTGCTCCAGCAAGTGTAGAGCTTCCAGCCACGCTGACCTGCTGGAGCTTGGACCTCCAGCATCATGTCAACTCCTATTGAGTGCTACATATACCAAGATCATTAAAAAAAGTGAATCTCCTCCAATTGCAATAACTTGCCAATGTCATCACGGGTTAGGGAAAATATTACACTGCACTGTAACTTGTTTTCCTAAGCTTTGAAGACTTAGAAAAATAAAAAATTCTGGTGAGCAGCAAAGCACTTTGCCACTTGCAGGATCCCCTGGCCAAGAAAAAAACCTCTGCGTACGCACCCAAAAATTATCCCCACGTGACTGCATCCATCTGCCTCATGTCATGCTCCTTGGCACATGAGCAACCACAGAACTGCTACTCCTGGAAGTAACTACCCCCAAGCAGCATTCAGCCCTGGCTACAGCCACACGTGCCCCATCACACCCAGCACAAGAGAGCAGTGGGAGCAAACCTCATAAGGTCCCCTGCTAATGTTGGTGTGTTGGCTGACATGGGGTGAGGCACACGAGCTCTTTCAGCTGGGCTTTGGTGGCTGCCAAGCACTTGGGTTGATGTGTCCCACTCACCCTGTGGTTAAAGGAAGAAGACCCCTTCTCAGAGAGAAATTGTGCTTGTCAAGGCTTCATGCAGAGATTAAAAATTCCTACAGCTTGTAGCCTGCTTGCTCCTACCTGTCTTTACAGATGGGATTGTTGAGTTATGGCTGCACAACCACACAACGTGTGTCAAAAATGCCAAGTATCACATGCTCGTGGGCTTGGCTGTGTGCTTTATGCTTCTGGAAGCCAAGCCAGCGAAGACTCAGAGCATGCCAAGTTCAAAGTAAACAGCAGAGAGACCAGCAAGGCCACCTCCTGCTGCTGGGAACTGCCCTGCAACTTCTTCCTGTTTGTCCCCATTCTCCATGGTCTGCTCCTTGCAGGATGAAGACTTCTTAATGCAGCAGTCACCGTAGGATTTAAGTCTCCAGATATGGGACAGAGCACCAGTATGACTTCTGCACAAAGACTTGGTAACTGCAGGGAAAGAACACCCCCTTGAACAACCTTGAGAAGCCACACCAAACCCCCTAAAATTACTGTGCTGCCTTTTATCATTTCCTCAGTATGATGAGAAACTACGGGCCATCTTCAGGGTTTCAATGTTTGGTTCTAGGCACCAAATCTTGACCATTTCTGTTTAGATCAAACTCCGCCATCTGCCTAAAGTAACAGAGTCTCTCTGAATTAAGAGAACTGGGGACTACAATATATACTTACCACACATGTAACACAATCTCAAAAATAATTAACTACTCTTCAAACTCATTACAGAAGAGTCTTCTCATGTAATCTATTATACAATGCAAAGGGGAAATGTATCACCTTTTGCCAGAACCTCAAATGAAAAGCTAAAAAAAAAATTAATCTCCTCTTTCTAAAAAAGCAGAATTCAAAACTAGGACCATTTTCTCTTTGTTTCTTTCAGCAACAGCACAACTTCAAACCTCCCTGACTGTATTCTGCACATGACCAACCAACAGAGCAATTTAACCACGTCCCATTGTTCAACCCAGCCTTAAAGTCTGCTTGGGAAAGGCTCCATAGTAAGATATACAGCCCTGGGAAAATGTATGAGCACGTATATTTGGTCGCAAAGGGTTTTTCTTTGGTTTAATATTTTCTTGCATCTATTCCAATCTGTAGCTTTTTTTTTCTTTTTTTTTTTTTAGGTTCTTTATTTGCATTTCAAGAGCAACATAAAACCATAACAGAACATAGCATAAATCCAAACATATAAACACAGCCTTTTTCTTCCAGGTTTGCCAAAGGCCATGCTCAGGACTATTACTGCTCAACGGGCAGAAGAAATAAATTACAACTGTGAGGTTAAAAATTGCACAATTCAATGTTGCAGTGTTAGTTCTGGATGCAGAGAACATCTATTCAGATTCCCTACGAGCAAGTCAGCAGTTGTTTCTTCTGTACACGGTCCCACTTTTACTTGACTATACAAATCCTCTTAATTTTAGCAGCTCATCTGGAAGTCTCATCTTGCCTGTTCCCCTGAAATTCATGTTCCCCCACTTCCTAAAGCAGGATTTGAAAAAAATCACTGGAAACAATATCCCCAAAACATCCCCTCAGCACTTTTGAAAGTGCTATCCACAACACACATAAACCATGGGATATTCTCCAAATGCTTCAAAGCTTCAAGGCATACCAGGCTCCCTTTTCACGGAGAGCAACATTTAGGCAAAAGGCATCATAGCTAGTTTAATTTCAGCTCCACGCAGTGGATAGTCTGCAGTGGGGACACAGAAAGAGCAGCACAGCCAGCCCTGAAGTGAAAAGCCAGGCTGGCTATCTGCCCTTCCAGGTGGAACACAACCATTCAAACGACACTTAATTTTAACTTGCAGACACCTCCGTCACCCCTGACAGTAGCAGTGGCTCCTGGGCACTTTGCCATACTAATGGAAGATGGCTCAAATGCTTCTGAATTGTTAGGGGAAGGGTTATTACCCAGCAGTGGTTCACTGCAGATTAATTAGAGAGTCTGTCTCCATGTTGATCCCGCACGTCTGAAATACCTGTGCTACGCTGCTGAGAAAACAATATCAGAGAGACCTGGGTACTTCAACACTCTAGTATCCAAACGGGATTGTTTTTCATGATTAAACGACGTTTAACAGAACCAAGCTCAAGAACTACTCTACAATCTGAACAGGGGCTTTAAACTGATTTTTAAGAACTGCTGGGTGGCACTTAGAACTAGAAGCCATATTACTTTCCTTGAAACAAATTAAATATTGCAACACCGAGACACTGAGCAGGGCACTGTACAAACTTGCAAAGCCAGTCTCACGAAAGCAGGCTCTCCTTGCTGTCCGGCAGCACGTCCTGCCAGCAGCTCACCCATCCATACAGCCCATCCTAAAGGAAGCGTAGCATGAACCTCACAGAGTTTTAGACATAATAAAAAGTTGTGGGGGAGAAAAAACTAAGTTGTCACACGATGGCTCTGATCAAGTTCTGTCCAGCTAACCACAAATGAACCTCTGCAGACTTGTGCTGGTGGGTGCGTCCCACAGAGGCCTCCCCAGCCACAGCATCCCACTCAGAAACAGACACAAATCCCCTGGGAGAAAGTCTGAGGTGTCACAAAGCTCCTTTCAGAATAGAAACTCATGAAAAGCTGGGAGAAAAAAAAAAAAACCACTACAACCAAAAATATGATTTTCTCCTCCCCAACCAGCTTCCCATCCTCGTTTTTCTCCCTCCCAGTCCCCCAGCACACTGCCCTTTCCAGTAAACCCTCACAAAGGCAAGTTGTTTCCTCGGAACAAAGGAATTTTCCCTTCTTCCCCGTTCTTGTGGCTTTGCTACCGTAAGGCACTTTGCTCGACACCGGGTAATGTCCCAAACTGATGAGCCGGTTCTTTTGCGGGGGAGGAAAAGCAATAATTACACACAACTTGCAACGGCATGTGAGGAGGGGAATGAAAGTAGGTCAGATCTCAACTCCTCAGCTTCGATGAGGTTCACCAAATGCTTTCACTTACAGTCACTTCGAAAATACAATTAAAAGAATAATAGCATGGCAAGCAGATGAAGCGGCACCGTAGAATTCAGCTTTCTGCTCCTTTCCTCAGTACGGATAATGGCAGTGGTGACAAGCAGCAGGAAAACCTGAACCAGCAGAAAGCGAAGCCCATAAGACATGTCCCTACGCCAGGTGCTCACTCTGATCCTCAGAAGTCCAGGAAAAACAAACACCTAAAAAAAGGGGTTCTTTGGAAACAAAACAAACCAACCAACCAAAAAAAGACAAGAAAACCAGCAGTGATAATTAAGAGATGGGAAAGGACAACCTGGAGACGTACTTAATTGGTTTATGAATTACAAGCCTGTCTCAAAAGTTTAAAAGAAAAAAAAAAATTAAAAACCCACCCCTCTAACAGAATACCTTGTTTTGCAACTCTCCTTGTTGGGAAGCAGAGTTTCCAAGGAGCAAATGCCAACGCAGATTTGCTGACGCTCCCGACTCCGACTGAAACCCGAAGGGCCAAACTTCCAGAACAGCTCGGCGCTCCCCGGCGCACGTTTCGTAATTACAACAGGAGCTGTTGGCCGCTGCTCCCCTGCAAATCTGGTCTTTATTTAAGATTCAGCTCTTACAAAGTTGCTCCAACTTCTCTTTCAATCAGCCTGAAAGCCTGTTTAGTCCCCGGTACTACAAGACGGCATCTCTGATTTGGGCAGCACGCTCTGCCAAAAACTCCCCGACCCCACTACAGACACGCACTGCAATGTGCTCAACCAAAACTCAGAGCTCTGAGTTTCAAACCAGTCCCCGGACCGCTGGGAGGATGATTTCACACACTGGCAGGCCCCACACCAAACCAAGTATTGCCCTGTTTCTCACCACCGCCAGTAACACAACCAGCATGTCCTGATGGCTCTGCAGAAGATGCTCCCACTGGTCCAGCCGGGATGGAGGAGCACAGCACGTCCCACTGGGGAACCAAACCCTCAGTCACACTGGAGTGAAACTCTAGCTCTTTCATCGTTTCATGTTTTGAGTTCATGGAGTCTTTTCAGCCTGAATTTTGCACTTCTTCTACTGCACTGAAATAAATTCTCTCTTCCAGTCAAACCAGGTGTGCTGTTACAAGTAGACAGGCCGTAACTTGCCTAGGTGGATAATGGTTCTTTTAAAAACACGGATTCATAGTGCTCAGGAGCATTGCTTCGAAGAAAGTCGCTGTTTCACTGCAGAGCTCCAACCTTGAGAACTCTCACAATGTTTAACACTTAAAAATCTGATACTTCCTTTAGAAAAAGGGGTATTTAAGTATTTTTCTTGCATTTCCATCTGAGCCTAAACTAAATATTCATTCTAAGAAAACACTGATCTTTAAATGTTTTTGTTTAAAACGAAGTGATCATTTCTACTGGAGCTGGATATAGAAATAAGCTCATTAAGAGCTACACTATGGTTATTATTAAAACATCACAATAGTCCATCATCTCATGCCTACACAACCTTGCATACCTGGAGATGTCAGCATTTTCCTTGTAAATTCTGCTTTCAAAGGTCTGTAACTTGTCTGTAAAAAAAAGTTACTATGGCCTGATATTCACTGCAATTCCTCTGCCAAGGAAGAACTGTTTTAAAATTAGGAAACTATGTATTCCTTGGAGTCAACCACTAGTTTAGGGTTTTATCTGTACCAGTGGTTTTAAAAAAAAATAAAAGGATAAATAAAACCTCACAACTCAGCATCACTGAGTATCTTCTGGCTCAAAAAAAAAAAAGACTCAAGGAATCAAATTCCTAAAAGTTAAATAAAGAGCTGCAACTGTATGGCAGATAAGCCTAAAAGATGCAATTATTTCTGCTACTTTGCAAAACAGCAGCCACGCTGACAAACTACCAACTCCCAGTGTCTCATCAACACAGACTGTAAATAACAACCCTACCCATGCCCAATTAGTTTGCAGCTCAAGACCAAGCCCCTGCGAAGGCACTGCAGATTTTAAACACAGAATGGACACATTAAAACTGATTTAATCTGGCTGCTTGTACAGTTCCCCAGAACCTCAGCTAGCAAATCCTGCACTGGGCCAAATAACTTACTGAACCAGATCCCTGACAAGGCATCCAGCCCTCACCCGGAGCTGTGGGGATGTCACATTCCTCCGTAATGGGCTTTGATAATTGCCCTTCCTTAAAATGAAATTAAGAGCAAAATAAATTAAAAAGATAAAGCCAACTCTGATTTAACTAATCGGTTTTAATTATTAATTTAACTTGCAGATATCAAAGGTGCCGTTCTCGTTTAAAAAAAGACCAAACCAAAACAAAACAAGCAAGTCAAAACAAGGGAATCCTGGGTGAACTATTTGCTTTCTTTTTCCTACCAAATTGGCAGCAGCATCCTGGTGTTTCTGCACTGCCTCTGTCCAGGGAAGACGATGGCTGTGCAGGGTCACCTGCCAGCAGGGTGGCATTGGCTGGAGAGGGCACCTCACGATGGGCAGCATCCTGCTCCTCGTGGGACAGGGGACATCCCACCACCACAGCATCCCTCCTGCCGGCTCCCTGGGAGCACCTCACAGAATCCCACACCCTACTCCAGGCAGCTCACAGTGGCGAAATGGGCTCTCCGACTCCCCACAGGTGATATTGATCTTTAAAAACTGCCAGCATTTTTACAAAAATTAAGGTATTTTGCTCGTATTATTCAACATTTTTTAAAAGCAAAGCTACTGCGCTGGATGTGCTTATATCTGTATGTTGTTTAAACCCAGCAAATGGCTGTGACCGAGTTCAAAACCCAAATAACAACTTGCTGCTCAAGTCAGACCCCACCACAAGCACACACTAAAGGAGGTCTCCCTGCTGCTCCTAGGAACCTCCCAAATGCACATTCAAGGCTATTTTGAACTACCCTGTTTTTCACAGGACACAGAAATAGACTGTGCCTTGTGGAAAGCTTAAATTAATCCTTTGAAATATGACCTAAATTAAAAGAACTGACACACAGTGTCACTAAACCAAGTGGGTGCTCCAAGGACAGTGTCAAGGCATTGCACGTGGGGGGAAGAGACCAAATTAGCTCCCTAGCGCAACGATAACACACAGCCTGGGCAAGGGAAGGTCAAAGGAGAGCTCACTATTTATCAAATATATGTCTAAACTAATTATTCAGTTCACAAAGTAACCCTTCAGCCTATGTGTGCGGTCAGAGCCCTTGTGAAATGTTGGTTATCATCAAAGCCCTTCGTAGCCTGGGTGCACACAGAGGCAGAGAATGGTGCCTTTGTGCACACTGGGGTGGACTTGTTTCTAAATATTTAAAAGCAGAAAGTCTTTATGCTCCCTAGGACAAAAAAACACGTATGTAAACACACGATGCAAGACACAACTGGGGAGCTGACAGTAACTCCTACAGGTCCTGTTTCTGCTCACACCACGGAACAGCCTCAGGATTTACCATCCCTGCTCAAGGAAAAAAGTGTCACAGCTGAGACCCACCACACCCAGGATCCAGCCCTCAGCGAGCACCCCCAATGCCAACACCAGCGTTATCAATCACAGTGGCTCAGTGTGCCATGTTCAGTGTAAAGACTTCCACAGGGACCAGAGTCATACCCAGTGGTCACAGATGAGTATTTATTTATTTAAGACTGACTGAATATAACCAAAACTACCTTGACGCATGACAACACCTTGCACATATCCTTGCAGCAGATTACCCTGTTATATAAATAGTACTTGCACTGAAGGATATACTTAACCAGTTACTCTGAAGAAAATGATTGCAAATATCCCCAAAGTTATATTTAGCTGAGAAGAAGTATATTCTCTGTTACAACCAAAGGAACAGAAAGCCACCATCTCAATTCCTATTAATGTTGCAAACAGCTTTTTCCATGAGTCACTAAGACAATAAACAATAACAGCACCTAACACACTGAATTAGAAAAAAAAAAGAAAGGAAGACTCAGAACAGACCAACATGTGCCACCAAAGGTCACGGCCCTGCTGACCTTCTCAGCTGGTATGAAATGTCATAGCTCTAATGACTGCACAGTCAGCAGCCCCACGGACAATTTGCGTTATTAGAGCACCTGACCCCCCAAATCAGCCGTGGACAAAATGTTTTGGCATTTACTAAATTCAAAAAAGAACTCCGCTTTGTCTTTGAAGGGATTATTTGAAGGGTCCTTTTCTGGTTTTGGCTTGGAGAGCTTGTGGGTGGCAGTGATAGAACCCAGAGAAGGTGATTGTGTAAAAACTCGGTTTTGTTTTGATTTTTTTAAAGGGGTTTAACAAAGTACATAAAGGAGGTTTTATTTCCCAAATCTGAGATATAAATCCCACACAATTCCCTGTATTCTGCAGCATAAAAGCTCTTATTATGCCATTAACTTAGAAGCGCTTTCTGGTATTTTTTTCTTGTTTCTGGTAATGATTTGGGTTCTCACGTCTAAAATTGTTTCATGTCAGTAACATTCCTGCTCAGAGAAGTTTTAAATCCCTTTTAGCAATTTACTCTTTGATAAAACCCAGATTTCACCCCCTCCATATTCACTGTGGAAGAAACATATATTTTTAAACCGCACTTTCTAAAACAATAAAAGCCATTCTTTCCCTGAAAAGTTGAAAAATTATCAGGCATCATTCAAAAAATATTACTCTTCTTCCCATAAAATCCTCCACCAATCCTGCAATCACATTCTTTCTGACTTAACCCTAAAACTAGGGGACCTCACTACAAAAGCCAGGCTGAAACCAGAATTATTCATGATTTTGTCATTCCCCTGAAAAGCCAAAAAGGCACCAGATGTTCAATTAACAAATCACACAGTAAGTGGTGAGGAGTTGGGAGGGTTTTTTTAAAATTCTCAAGTCACCTTCAAAAGAAAAAATCCAAAATCTTTGCTATCAACCATCTCCATGGCTGACAGATGACAATATTGCTATATTTTGTGAATTTTTTGCTTGCCAGGGAAGAGGGCTCATCATCTCTAAATAGTTCATCCCCTGCCATCAATAAAAATGTACTTGGAACAGACTCTAAAAATGTGTTAGCTGGTGATGCCTATTTTTAGAGGCAGTGGATAGAAACAAATAAGTTTTGCGTGAAAAATATATTAAATAAAAACAAAGCTGTATCCGTGGACATGACCAGAAGAATGCATAAAGGCCAAATTCTCTCCAGCAAGCTTGCCAGATCAGAAACACTCTATGGACTATTATATCATCTTGAGAGTTATTAGAACTGCAATCACTCCTCCAAAAGCCAGATATAACCTTAGGAAAGAAACCGCACTTGATCCCCCCGCCAAAGATGCTCAGAGAGCAGGAAAGATCCAGCACATCACAGCGAAGTCATTCTTAAACACAATCAGCTCACGACAAAGGAGGAAGCAGCCCCTCCTTAGCTCTTCAAAGAAAATCGCTTTGCAAAGCTTGAGGACCGGATAAACCTGGAAGAACATACCAACAGGTGCAGGCTCAAAATAGGAGATTTTATCAAAAACGCCTCTTCCAACGTGAAGATCTCAAATAGCCTTTGCTTTCGCAGTAATAAACTACAGTCCTTGCTATTCGGTTCTCAACATCTACACCTCCAGAAACTGCAATCCAGACATTGCACCGACTGTGCTTGGCTATTAACAGCAATAGAGAAACTTGTTCCAAGTGCAAACAAACACCAACAAAGCTGCAACAGCATTTCTGCAGAGTGCCTGGCAAAACTAAACGCTCGGGCCACACGATTAAAACCTGCTGAGATTCACTTTTCCCTGCGCTTCTCAGGTTAAGACAATCACAAAGACGTGCAGCCACTCATCAGCTTTGTTCCTTGAGGAGCAACACGTTACACGCATGTAAGTGCAACAGACTGGTTTCCTTAAAGACCCATTCCTGAAAACTTTTGATTATACAAGGTGATGACAGTCCCAAGTGAAATCACCGACACCACTTGCTTGCATAAGAATAAACAAACGCATGCTTGTCCAAACACAGCCCATGTGAGAGCCGGGAGAGTCAAAAACCGTGTCTCTGGAGGGCTGATCTGTTACTTGCCTTAGATTAACCAAAGCACAGATGATGTTGACTTCTACTGCAGATGTTCAGGCATTTAAAATTAACTTCTTTCAAAGAATTAAGGGTTCTAGAGTGATTTACCTTCGGGTTCCACCGTGGTGTCTTCGACAACTAAATTAAATGAAGGTCGAGCCAGGCAAAGTCCAGCCATGGTGACCACCACCAGGCAGATAAGGCAACCCGAATCCCAGCTGACCATCTTTTTAGAGTAAATTCCTGGTCCATTTCCATATCTCCATGTGGACTTTAATCCCATCTGAACACCTCTAGAGAAGCATGGAGAGAAAGCCGTGCCTTCGGCCAGGGTAATGCCTCCTCCCTCGGATCGGCGGCCGCTGCTGTGGGGAGGAGAGAGATTTAACACTGTCAGCAAAACCATCTCGAAGCACAAACCAAGGAACTTCATAAAGCCTCAGACAGAGCCGGGCTGAGAGGGAGGGGAGGAGGAGGATGGGAAAAACAGTTTTCCAGCTTCAAGAATATGTGAAAAGTGAGTGACTTTTCATCTTCTGTTAGCAGTTTCCATCATCACCTGAGGCGTAACCAAGTCCTCCTTGTTTTCACAAAATCACTTCTCAGCACATATTTAGAGAGCTATTTTACCGACAGAAGAACATACAGGTTCTAAAAATCGAGAGGCACACACATGTGCAGGCACATAACCTGTAATGCTACAAAATTACCACAATTATACAAATTATGCTCTTGTTATTGTTTGAAGGTTTATGTAAGTTTGCCTTGTTTTTCATTCCTTCACCTAGGCAGTTCAGCAGCCAGCTGAATTTACAAGAATTCAGTAATTTTCCACAAGAAAAACGGTTGAAAAATAAACTCCTTAGACTTGAAAAAATCTGTAAAACTCTATTTCACCTCAGGACTTCCAGCTCCTCTACTGATGTGCATTCTCCTGACTCTGCTCAGTGCCCTTCCAAAGCCTGAGAGTCCTGTACAGGTGAAAGGCTCCAGTTCACTACACCACATTACAGGCAATTAAAATCTGTATGAAATGCGGTGCAGATTGCAGTTTCACAGGAGACCTGCCCAGCATCATTTTCCATCCCTATATGCCAAGCTGCGTGCATAAATATCTCTCTTCTCACTCTCTCAATGATGCTTATTGATACATATTTTTCAGAAGGGGGGAGGGGAATATAAGGGTCTATTTTATTCACAGCAAAACTAATTTCAATGGATGGAGTTAACTGGTAATCCAGGCATGGGCTGATGGGAGAGAGAGGTGACAGCCAAGTAACCAGCACTCCCTTCAGGGGACCCTGTTGCCACCAGACTATGAAGGCAGGTGAGGGTCAGAAGAGCATCCTCCTCACAGGGTGATTTAACAGCTCAACCAGAAAATTAGACCTGATTTTCCGCTTCAAAAATAAAAGATGGTAAACCTCAGCAGATGGATAAAACAAGTGACTGCAGCAATTGTTCTCATCTGGTCAATGATTCATCTTAGATGTGATGAAACCCAACTGAAACTTCGAGAGCACTTGGCTCAAAATGAAAAATAACAGAAAACCTCTTTTTCTCCCCTGATCTCACCCTTAAAAATTTAAAAAGGCAGGGAACATAAAGTCAAACTTCTCCAAACTCCCTGTCATTTAGATGTGCTGTGGTACCTCAGCATAGAGAATCAGGGACAAATATTCTCCCCATATAAAGCCAACCATTAAAAAGTGGATTCAGATTTTATTAGCCCTTTGGTACCTGCTACATACAAAGTTCACGCTGCTAAGGACAGAAACGCTGTTGAGGCATTTTTTATCTTGGGTACCACATAGAGTAACTTCTGGAAACAGTAGAAACAGATTTTAGATGACACAAATAAGGCTCTTGGGGAAAATAATTAACACACAGTATTCCAGGTGAATCCCTGATACTTCAGGGCAAGTTTTTTTCAGCTCAGTTGATATCACCTCAGAGCTCTCTCCCTGCTTTAGAGATTTAAGCACAGCTCGAGCATCCCAGACCACAAGCTAGCAACTACTATTAAATCTCCAGTGAAAACACCACCAGACCACTGCACAAACATTTGCGAAGAGCTTGCCGAGCCCTTCTGTAAATAGGCAGAGAGCAGGTGTAGAGCTGAAGAGAGCTCTGTCTCTGGGACCAGCCTGTGCCTGGGGAAGGACCGGAGCTGCCCCCCTGGACGCTGCCACCCAGGTCAGTCTCCCACCCCGCTGTCTGGCAGCCACAGCTCTGCAGCTCAGTTTATCCAGCTGTAAAGTGGGTAGAAACCCCCAATTAACAGAGTGGATGTAATGCTGATTTAATTTCCATAAATCATCCTGTAAACTCAGCTTAAAGACTGTGTCTAAAAACGCAAAATTCAATCATAGTTTTGCAAAAAGAAAACATACCAGAATGCTAGCATATATTCCAGACTCCAACAGCTTTAGTTCCACTGAGACTTCTGCTGTTTCAGATTTTCAGACTACATAAAATGCCACTGAAAGCCTGTTTATGGTTGCTATACTCGTCCTAAATCCTGAAGTGCAGCAAAGCCTAGTTGGCCACGCGTCTCACCTGAAGGTTTTTGCTGGCTTCTGCATCTGAGCATCTGCCGGCAGAAAGAAGTGACTCTTCATCCACAGGGCAGCAGAAAACTCAAAACCGTGGCTTGTAAAGGTGCAGCAAAGCAAAAATCGGAGCTCTGGACACATCCATGGAGCCAAGCCACTTTTTACCACCACGGCAGTGACCAGGGTTTGAGGATTGCCCTTTCCCCAAACGAGTGAAGTCCAACGAAGATGAAAAACCAAATTCTTTTCATAGTTTAATTGCCACAGTTGCTGGGGGATGACTCTCTGGAAAGACCTCCTGTGCTGGATAATTATGTACCTCTATCTCAATGTTTGGAACACAGCCCCAGCATGCTTTTTGGCCTCCACAATTCTGGCTTCCTGACTACAATACCATAATCCCTCCTGGAGTCTCAGACTCAGTGAAAGCCACACGTAGTGTTTATTTTTCCCCTTGAAAGGGAACTCTGTCTCTCTTCTCAGCCTACACTTTGGGGAGGAGTTGTCAGCCCCCAATGATTGATGGCTCTCCCTGCCACTCGCTCATCAAGTCAATTTTCACCTCGTCACATACCTGCCCAAATTTTCATTGCCAAACTGACAAGCATGGGAAAGCAGACTGGTTTGGGAGCCCAACCAAATTCCTCCAAGCTGTACTTCAGTTTAAACACACTCACACACACAAACAAGTAGTACTTGTTCAGCAGTGGCATTAATTAAATTCAATGCTCAGTGTTCTTTTTAATCTACTTCCATTGTTGTTTATAAGATGTTTATCACTCCCCAGGGAGAGTACAATTTGTAGAGTATGTTAACCAGATCGATACATTGCTCTCTGTAAAACTTTTCAGCATCTTTCTCTATTAGGCAGGGAATAGCAAAATCTGGATGAAATACGGATCTTCCCTCCACAAAGAAACCCCAAGTGCCCTAAAAGCCCAGTAGCTTCATCAGAAAAATCCAGGTAGATGGAACTTTAAAGCTTCACACATACACCCTATATACAATTCCACTGACAGAGGAATCGTGTATTGACAGAAATTGATAGAAATACACGAATCTATAAATATATACATATACACACATATACATCTGACAAGACTCTTCATCCTAGTTCAATCTCCGAGCGACTTTGCGCATCACAGCTATTAAACATTAATTTTAGAGGACTAATGGGAACCGGCTGGCAGCCTCGGTACTTTTTCATTGTTTGAACTTCTTTCATTTGCTTTCCAGGACTATCTTGTTTTTCTCAAGTCTTTTGCCACCAAGAGATCGGGGGCTGGGGAGGGAGGGAAATCTGCATTTTAATTGACATTCCAGAGAGAGAGAAGTCCAGAGGCTGCTGATTGCTGTCTATTCAGCCCAAACAGGCTTTTCAGATGAAAATGAGAAAAGGCTAGTGGAAGATTTACAGGGATTTGGTACAATGGAGACAATGAAGTTTTAAATGTTGATAGCGTTTCACACCAAACGCATAATGGGTCCCAGCTTGAAGGGACCGTTTTGCATTTAAATATGTATTTCATTGAATATTTCTCTGCCCCCTTATCTCGGACGGGGCCGTTCTCCCCGTGGCACTGGGGGCAAGGACCGCGCTGCACCGGGCGGCACCGACCCGGGGATGCTCCCCCGGGTCCGAGCCCCTCTTTCCCCGCTGCCTGTCCTGCTGTCACCTCTGGAACCATCCCCAGGAACACCCGTGCACCCAGCGGGAATGGGGCGGGGGGAAGGCAGGGAAACAGGCGTGCTGGTTGGGGCTGCCCCGCGCACCGCAGAGGCGGCCGAAGTGACGGACAAACCCACCCGCAGCCCCGCCGGGGCGCGGCGAAGGGAGAACGGAGCCCCGCACCGGGACCCCCGAACCGAGACCCCCGAACCGGGACCCCCGAACCCGCACCGGCACAGCCCGCACTGGGACTCCCTCCGCGGGACCCCCGAGCCCCGCACCGTCACAGCCCGCACGGGGGATCCCCGAACCCGCACCGGGACTGCTCGCTCCGGGACCCCCGAGCCTCGCACCGGCACATCCCGCCCCGGGATCCCCGAGCCCCGCATCGGCACATCACAGAGCGGGATCCCCGAGCTGCTCACCGGCACATCCCGCTACAGACTCCCCGAGCCCCGGCACAGGCACATCCCACCGCAGACTCCCCGAGCCCCGCACAGGCACATCCCGCCCCGGCGGGCACCGGGTGCGAGGCTTCGCGGGAGCGCCGCTGCGGGCACAGCGCGGCGGGACCCCCAGCCCTCCCACGCCGCCCCCCCCCGCCCCGGGGGTCGCACGGTGCCCTTACCTGCGGCGGGGCAGGGTCCGCTCCGCGGGCCGGGGGGAAGCTCCTGCTTGGCCGCGCTCACTCCGCGGGCGGCCCCGGCTGGCGCATCCCCCGCGGGATGCGGGAGGCAGGCAGGAGGGCGGCGAGGCGAGGCGAGGCAGGAGCCGGCCCGGCGCCCCGTCCCGTCCCCTGGCTGTGCCGCAGCGGCTACCGCCTGCGAGGGGCGAGCCCGCCGTGCGCGGCGCCAGCAGCAGCAGCAGCAGCAGGAGCCGCGTCCCGCCCCGCGCGGGCAGCGCCGAGCAGCGCGCCGCGGGCCCCGCTCCGCTCCATCCGCCCCGACCCGCCGCAGCTTTGTCACGCCGACAGCCCCCTCGGGTGGGAGGTGGGCTCGCTCTCCCCCCGCTCCCCCTCTCGGCGCACTCCTCTCCGGCTCCTTCCTCCTCCCCCGGTCACTCCCCCCGCTGCAACCCGAGCCGTTTCCTGGACGGCGCTGCCGGGCTCTGCCAATCCCCTTCCCCCGCAGCCGGCCCGCCCGGCCCGGGGAGGTGCGGAGCGGGGAGCCGAGCCCAGCCCGCACCCCGCACAGGGCTCGGCGGGACCGGAGACGGGCAGCAGGGGAATCAGGGGGCCCCCCAGGTGGAGCCGCTGCATCCCCCGGGGAGCGGGGCAGCGCATCCCACAGGTGCTGGAAAGAACCCCGCGCGGCTCCCGCGCAGTTGCTCCGCTGAAAGTTTTCCTGTGGGTTGGACAGAAAAGATGGGGAGCGCTGCGGGTACCAGCGGAGTGGCTGAGCCTGGGCTGTGACACCGCCAGTCCGGCACTGGGCAGCATCGGCATCCTCGCACAAAAACGGTACCTGCGCAACAACTTTCCTCGAAACCTCTCCTGAAGTGTTTCTGGCTCAGAAGCCGTGACTGGCCTGTGGCTGGTTCCGTCTAAAGAGGATGGTTGGATAACACCCGCTCCAAAAAATCAGGAGCCTCTGAGTCCAAAACCTGATTCCAACTGCCCTGTGAATTTGGCTGACAGTGCACCTTTAATACCTATCTGTGTGGTGCCCAAAGGGGAAAAGTTGTCAAAAAGTTAGGCAAACATCATTTGCCTGCTCATACAGATTTAAAACTGCATAATACGGGTATTCAAAATTCAATATAGCTTCGCCTGATCCTTGCTTAATAAAACATTTGCTTTAGATACCATCAACTAAAAGGGTTTGAATGCAGAGTCTGTGTAATGCTTGCTGTGTAGAATCAGCTTGACAACAAAATCAATAAGTGGTGGTTGCCTCAAATTAAATCAGTGTTGATCAATTTAATGTTACTTTCTTTAAGCATAGCTCCACTGTACATTTTTTATATTGTGTGCAATATTGATCAAGGGGAATTTCAAGGACTGTGCCCACACAGCACAATGTAACTCCATTTACACACTCCCAGACACCAAAAACTTGAACACAAGTTTTCTGTAGAATATGAACTTACCTCCCAGAAAGTATTTTCCCACCAGTGCGGCAAGCTTTATGAGGGACAGCAGACAAATTTGTCATTGATTAGAAACACAGGTTTAATTGGTTTTTTTGTTGTTGTTCCTAAAGCAACAGACATCTGAATGTTGTAATTGAGAAGCTGAGATGTCACAGTCAAGATCCAATTTTCCCAGCTCTGGGCATGTCCATCGCCCATTGAAAACATTGTTAACACATTCTCACATAAATTATTGTCCGGCACAGGAAGCTGCAATACCTTTTCCCATTCATCGATATCTTTGCATACTCTGAAAGAAAAGGAAGCATTCCACTAAAAATGACAAATCAGAACACCTATTTCCAAGGTCTGGAAGCACTTGTCAGAATTTATTCTTTTTGGGGATGAAAAGATAGCAGTCTGTCAATAGCAGCCTTTTCTCTTAAATGAGCCACATTCTGCTAAAGTGGCCCACAACAGCCCAGCTCCTCAATCTGAGAAAAGCAGAAGCATGTTTGGAATTAAAGGGGAGGGGGGGATCAATTCTGTCATCATATTTAGGCTTCAAGAGATCTCAGTGGGCCCAGGGAGCCTTTCATAGCAGTTAGGCTGCTGAATGAGAGCATAATCTCTTTACAGTTTTTTCCTCCTCCTCTCAAAGTGGCTGGGATCTTTTCTGTGAGCCCTCCTGCACGTGAATGGTGTGGCTAATAAGCCTATTAATGAGGTTCCACAGCAGAGTGTGAATAGGTAAATAAGCCCCAATCTGTTGAGGTTCAGGAGCAAGGGCAGTAAAGCCATCATGAACTAAAGGTGACAGTTTGAACTGAAATAGGAACAACAGCTCCAGGTTTCAGGCGAAAGAATAGACAGACAAGGCACACATTCAGGCTCCTTCTACCCCCTACCGAGTCCTATTTTCTTTCCCATTCTTCCTCCTTTATAAAATGTCTTGAGTAGTCACCCATTTTTTCAAAAGCTCTTGAGACGTCCTTTTTCATCCTGGCAATGATACATCAATAGGGAGGAAGGAAAATGAGGACACCAATGCTCCTTTGCCCCGCACGTTTCAAAAGCAGGAACAGTGCTGTGTCCCCTCGCATAGGGAAGCAGGGGAGGAGAAAGAAAGTTAAATTGAATCTTTCAGCCCTGCCAGCTCTTTGTCGCTGCTGTCAGCTGAACCCTGGTCCTCCCTCCGCACGCAGGCAGGGATACAGTTAATGTTCAACAGGGGCAGGGTACAAGCCAGGGGCTCCAGCTGCAGGGAAGGCACAGCTGGGCTCGGCCAAATCCCCAACGAGGAGCAGGCAGAGGTGAGGAGCTGAATTAATTCCCACCCAACATCTCTTTCACCTGGCAGGGTAAAGGAGAAGATGTGCCTGATTTGAGGCTGCTCCTGGGCTGGACCCACAAGAGCCCAGCTCATCCATAAAAGCCCAGCTTTTGGGGGTGAAGGCAGAAGGTTAAGCAGATGACAAAGAATTTGTGCCTGCAGAGAGATGAGGTAAGATGGGCAACCAATGCCTCTGAGTAATGTGAGAAAAGTCACCTCAGAAAAAAAAACATAACACAGAACTTCCGAGCACTCCTCAGTTCTAATCCTTGCAGAGCCTCTGACATTTCTTTTAAGTGCTGGAGATACCAGTGTAGCCAGGGCTCCGTGGGAATTGGCTCCTCCATGGAAGCCCAGTGAGGAACACGCTGCTGCTCCTGCCACGCTGCAGACAGATGGCAAGGGAGGCCACGGGTGCCGCAGGGAAGCGAGTTCTGCAGTACCCATCTATTCTCCAGGTACAGGACCTGCTAACATGTCACAGTTCTATCTGGTGAAAACAGGAGTATAATACAGAATGTTAAATAAGAAAAAAAAAAATTAAAGAAAATGAAAACCCACACATTCAAGTTTTAGAGACCTAAGGGTAGAAACTCTCCAGATCTTAATTCAGCTACATGCATCTCTGAGGGTTTACCTTCTCCATGGAAGACAGCGGGAAGCAGCAATTCTTCCCTGTTACTCAAATTGTCCCATCCAAAAATTTCTCTTCACCATGCTGGATAAATGAAATGCTTGCCCCAGATTTTATTTTGTTGTTGTTGTTGTTGTAAGTTCTTCTAAAACTAAATGCCTAAACCCAAATTCTGCCAGCTAAAATATTTATCTGGTGTCCAAAGTGCTTATGGCTCCCTTTCCTGGCATCTTTGGACCTTTTTTTGGGTACCAAAAAAGCAAATCACAGGAACCAACTTCGGAAAATAATTTTCTTTTCAAAGATAGGGCAAGTTGCTCTATATGTTTTTCAATGTCTTAAGGAAAAGTCATTTCATATAAACACAAAGCCTTTCCAACATAAAAACTACTAGAGAGAGACCTCCGTCACTAGTCCTCAGCATGTATTACTTCAAGATGCTGCGAAACCGAAAAACTGAGATAAGAATTTTTATTTTAACGCCGAGAGATCCAATAATGATCCATCAAAGTGTGAAGCAGAGGGGCGATCAAGTTCTTTTGCAGCAAAATGTACATGGGAAGCAGGGCTGCAGTTTCTGGCCCGTAAAGGGATAGTTTCACTGGGTGTTTGTCAACACAAAGCCCTTCATTTTGGAGAAGCTAAAGAAAGTGGCAAACTAATTACTTTTGCCTATTAATTTTTAATTTTCCTCTGCATTATGCACAGCAGAATCTTCCAAGACATACTTCTTCAGACAGTAAGGCCAAGCAGTTGGGGAAAAAAGATTATTTTCACTACTTTTGCGTCAACGTCTTGCAATGGCATTTGTGTATCAACACTCCCTTCGGATTGTTATGCCTTGTAGCCATGTAACCTTTCTGCTGCTCCTCTCATTTTGTATGTCTTAAGGAAAATATTCCAAAAAATATTTATTTGTTTTTATTACACTGTTGCAAGATATCTTTAAACAGGAAATGTGGTGTGTTATGAGCAGGGTATTACAGTGGGATCCTCGACATTCGATGCTTTCTGCCCTTCTACATTGGCTCTCCTATACAGTCCTGGGAAAGGCACTTAATTTGTCTGTGTCCAAGATCTCCAGCTATGAAATGAGAATAATAGATGCTTCCTGTCTCCCACCCTTTATCCAGTTCATCTATTTAGATGGTAAGCTCCTCATCTCTGACCATGTTTTTATGCATGGCTTAGAACAATAGGACACTGATCTCAGCTGGAACCTCCAGGCACTTCCATAATGCAAATATTGAATATTAAATAACCAAAATAAAAGAAAATCCTCAATTTATTATGTATTCTCTCATAAAGAATTTGTCACACGCTGTCCTGGTAGAGCACCTCTGACTCTTGGGGAATGGTATCTTTTCTAAAAGAGTGGAAAACAGCATGCATTGGACATCTTTTACAGCGATCTCAGAGAAAACCATATGAATAAACTCCTTCTCAGTGCCAAGAAGGGCACAGCAAGACAGAGCCAGGCTTATAAAATCAAGAAGACAAAGGCTGCGAAGACAATTTGTCCTTCTGTTACAGATCTTGGATATATTTTGCTTGTTGGCCCGTGCACTTCTCACTTCTGTTTGCAGTTGATCAACACACGCTGGTTTGTTTCGCTGGAGCTCTGTTGCCTAACTGGACCAACTGGTGGCTGTGGCGGCTTCCCCTGCAATGTTACAGCAGACCAGATTCTTCTCTGGTGACACCGCGGGGTTCAGCAAGGGTGCTCTTACTTTCAGGCCCAAGCTCAGAGCAGAAGGTGTGAAGTCAGACTCACAGCAGGGCTCATGTTACAGCTTAAATCCTGGAAGGAGCAGAAAACTCTGTGGCAGGGACCTGCAATGTGGACACTGTTCTTTCTGAGCAGGGTCCTGTGACCCCAAGAGATGCCTCCTGCTTCCCACATCCTTCACTGCAGTGCCAAGCTCTGTGTTTCCAGTTCACTCCTTCAGAGGCCCAGCAGCAGACATAAGCAGGCACAGCCACTCTTTAGCAGTTGAAAAAAATAAAATAAAACTAATTCTTTTACTTTCCGCAACCCTGTGGGTAATAAAGCCCTAAATGCCTACAACGATTTCCCTGCCTCATTCTTTTCAACCCTCAAACATCTTTTAAGACATTCTCTCATTCTCAACACTTTAAGACATTCTCAAACATTCTCCAGGCAGTTAATATTCTTTCTTCTCTCCCCATCCTTTGCACATAATTTCCCCTCCCTATCTCCTACCATGGTTTTCACAGGAATTTGCTTCTTCCTGTATGTCTCTCTCCCAGTGAAAGCCATGTCTTTTATCAGCTCCAGTCCCCACTGTAAGACTACCTCCTCCTCCACTTTACCAGGTGATTAAGGTACCCACAATTTCACTTGAGGAACTGGACTGCCTTGGAGAGGAGCCAGTGACCTGCCCAGGAAAGTCTCCACGTAAACAGAAATGCATCAAGGTTTAACAGCCCTCACTTGTTAACTCTGTAACCACGTTCACAAGCCGCAGTCCCAAAAATGGGATGAAAAGGCAATGGGGAGGTACATAAAGCCCAAAGACAAATAGGGACTTGGTATTTGATAGAGGCATGGCGAGTTCCTTAAACAGAAGTCATGAGTTTTACCACAGGAAGGTTTCCCAGGTCACCACACAGACTCAAACTGTCCTTTTCCCCTGCTCACACAAACCCACTTTTCTCCTTCATCCATTCCTCTTTCAAATGGAAGCTTGCAGGGAAGCTTGCTTTGCATGAAATCTAGACTTGCATTACTGAATATTCATATGCATATTGATGAATATTCATGTATGTATAAACATACAGCAATATTTCAGGGCTTAAAGAGAAGGCCTGCTTTTGTTTAGATAGCCAAGTGGAGGTTGTAAGGATGCATTCCAGCTCTTAAAGGACAGCAAAGGTTGTATCAGTGATTGCTGGATGAGAAAAACCCAGCAATGATCTTGCTGCTCTTCTGCCAACTGAGCAGAGACAGGGATCCTGCCAGAGCCTCCCAGGACTGGCGAACACAGTGGGTCAGGAAATGTCTTGCACTGTGGAGACAAGTAAGGAGGCCAGAAACTTGATTACAGGGGAGACTTAGTTAAATATTCACTGGGATTCATTATGTGAAAACCACTAGAAAGGAACATGTTTCTACAGGAAGGGTAGGGCTGTTTTATTCTTGCTTCTGTTGTAAAATGCTACTGATGGCTGCGCGCACCAGCTACTGTCCTCTAGTGGGAGGAATACAGCTGCTCTGTGGATGTGCGGGAATGCTTTTGCTGGTTGTTCATGTCAGTGCTCCTTTAATTTGCCAAAAAAAGAGCCTTGCAGAGCCAGCAGGACTTGGTTATCTGACCACCTTGCATTTGATGAGCAGGTAATGGGGGCATTTTAGGCCAGAGGACAGTCATCACGTAGTAAACAAGGTTTGTAAAGTCTCAGAGCTGTTGCTCGTTCAGCTGAAGCAATCCTGAGTGCAAAGACTGGGGGCAAGCTGCACAAAAACGTGGACGCTGGGAAAGCTGCACAGCGTTCCCAGCAGACCCCTGCTATGGAGGGGGGATGACTGAGCCCCAGGTCACACATCCCAGCCAGCGTGGATGTGACCAGATGCTGGTGGGGCTGGCACGCCGGCATCCCACCTTGCAGCACAGCATTCCCCTTGGTGGGAAGAGCACCGGGCACTCGGGGACCTTGCTTGCTGTTGCAGTTCTTATTGGCCCCAGCCCTCAGCTGTTTGGGAAGATCAGGATGAAAAAAAAATCCCCAAACATCCCAGCAGATCCCCCAGGATGCTTCCTGTGAGGAAGCGGGGTGTGTGTGTGGGAGGACAGGGGTGACCTGCCGTGCTGTCCCCAGGCTGGTCCTCGTCCTGGCTCCTGGCTGGGGACCAGAGGACCCTGTCCCACGGGTGTCCCCCACAAGGGGCTCACAAGAGATGGCCTCTCCCCACCTTCCCAGGCTGGACAGATCCCAAAATCTTGCATGTCCTTTGATCAGTGACAGATGATAAATCTCCAAAATCTCTCTCTCAAAAAAGAAGCTTTTAAAATGGGGCTCCAGTTATTTACTGGCACATTTTAGCCTCATTACATGCAAATAAGAGCAATTCAGCAATGCATCCAAAAGCAGTGAACTTCATTTTTGCCATGGAGGACTAGAAAAGAGTAGTAAGGAGTCAGGAACTAGAGAAACCCCAATTCCTGGGTTTCAGAAAGCTTTAGCACTAACAATAGCTTTTCACTGCATGCAAAGGGTAAAATTCTGTGTTGGCCAGCAAGGTAGCTCTGTGCTAAAAACATACAAGGCAATTTCTCTCCTGTAAATTTTATTCCCTGAAGCTTTACATTCCACAATCTACTTTCCTAGGGGGAAAAAGAGAAAAGAAAGGAAAAGAAAAGGAGTCAGCAGTTCCACCCTGCTCAGCGTGTAGTGACAGGCTCCCAGTTAATTCTGGAAAACAGAGAAACTGAAACATTTTAAACAGAAACTACTGTGATCACCAGAGTACCACCAAGAGGTGGTGGGGAGTGGAAAGCAAGGGATGAAAAATTGAGCTAAAGGCAAAGGAGCTGCATTTGTAATTGTGTTCAAGGGGGAAAACATAATTTATAGATAGGAAGTAACACATGGTTTACCCCTGTCTCTGCAAACAAACAGGCAGCAGTAACCACAAGCAATGCATATTTTTCCATGCCACAGGGGTGCCTGGGGGTCAGGAGCAGGGACAAAACCAAAAGAAGCTGAAGGAGTAAAGGAAGGAGCTCATATGGTGTTTCTACTAAAACTGTCACAAAGCCAGGACATGATGTGGAAATATACGTTTCTCTGCACATACCCTGCCTCAAATCCCCACATTTCTGATGGTTAAAAGGGTAAGGAGCAGACCAAGACAATTTTCCAAAGGCATGTGAAAAATGGGGTTAACCCCCACCTTCGCCAGGGAATGACTTGCAAAAGATTCCAGAGGAAAATCACTCTGTGACTCCATCTGCTTAGAGACATCCACTTGCTTTGTACTCCAGGAAAACCTGGTCATTGAATATGTCACATGCCGGATTTAGTAGTGAGGTTTAACTTTTCTTGGATGCTGAGAAGATCACCAAACAGGCCCAGGAGAAAATTCCTTCTTATGCCTTGCATCCAAAATTTGCCACCCAGTTGAAGCTTTTCTCTTAATGGAGAGAATGGCGGGAGAAGGGGATTAACTTCAGCAGAGGGAAGAAGTCTTCCAAAATCCTTGTGTCCATGTTAGAATCGTAAAAGAGTTCGAGTTGGAAGGGACCTGTAAAGTCCAACTCCTCCTGCCTTGGGCAGGGACACCTTCCACTAGACCAGGTTGCTCAAAGCCCCATCCAACCTGGCCTTGAACACTTCCAAGGCTGGGGCATCTTTGGACAAACCTGTGCCAGTGTTCTACCACCCTCTCACGGTGAGCAGTCCAGGACACAGCCAGCTTGTTGTGCTGTGAGTGCAAACTGCCTGGTCATGCACAGCTTTCCACCCACTTCCCAGCCTGCTGCACAGAGCTCCAGCTCCAGAAAGGGATAAGGCCAAGGGTAGGAGAGTTGCTGGAGAAGAGGCAGCAGCCTCCAGGTCATTCAGAGCCCCTATCCCAGGGGGCCTGTGATGCCTCGCCCTGCCGGATCGGGTGGTCCACTGTGCTGGGAGCTGAATCGCATCAGCAGAGCAGTGAGGAGAAGCAGCCCGCAGCTGTTTGCACGATACATATCTTGTGAATAAATAAACCTCATCTCCAGTGCTGCTGCTCTCTAAACATCTACAGAGACGTGCATTCTCTCAAAACGTTCAGAAAATAAACAGAAAGAGTGCTGCTCAGTGAACCCTCCTCTAGCCAAAGCCCAGCACTGGGAATGTGTCCCCTCCCAGCAGAGTAAAAAAAAAAATCTCATCAGAACCTAAAAATTTCTCTTTCTAAGAAATGTTCTGTCTCCATTTCCTGATGCAGAGACACCTCACAGGCTATAGGTTTGAGTTTCCTAAGCCTCATGTAGGTTTTTCCACATATACTGGGAGGCAGAAGGAGCTAAAGAATAGTTAAATGCAGCACAATTGAAAATTAGCTTAAAATGCCACAAGCTGCAATTCAGATGGATTACAAGATAACCTCAGTAGTTTCAAGAATGTAACAAGAACAGCCTTAAATCAACATAAATATTTGCTCAGCCATTTTCATCTCAGGATTAATGTCAGAC
>JAWWEU010000160.1:31872114-31961657 GCA_035583155.1 Acropternis orthonyx
TTTTTTTTTTTTTTCTGTTCTTAATTTTTCATTTCTTTTTTTTTTTTTTTAGGGAAGGCATTTGTGGTCGCTGGGAAAGGGGGTGAGAATGGTGATGGATGTGGGACCCTGGGGGTAGGGGCAGGGGGAGTGGAGTCTGGACACCCTCTGGAGAGCAGGAATGGAGCTGGGCAGGGAAAGGCTGATGCTGGTGGGTGCACTTAGTGGGTTGTAGTGCTCTGATACACCAGGATTTGCCAGAGATTGGAGGGGAGACAGCCAGATGCCTCCTGCCAGCCCCACTTTGCCTCTGCCTGCTCAGCTGTACCAAAAGGCCCCTGTGACCATTTTCAGTGACTTCTCAAAGGGGTTTTTTTTAAGCTCTGATGGACCGTGCCCACAAGGCACTGTGTGATGTGTCCCACACTACATTCCCACTCACACTCAGCAGCACTTCAGCCGAGAAACAGCATCAGAAGGCAGCCCTTTATTTTGGGGTAACTTCTGGCGAGTGTTTGATACTCAGGGTAAAAAAATCCCCCGAGAGGCACCTGTGGCCTCTGGGATAAATTTCTGCTTTACGGTCGCCTGCAAGCTGGCCTGGAGACACACCCTTGCTCGCTGGAGTACAGATAAGCTCCCAAGGACTTCAAAGGGATTGCTGAACCAGACTGCAGTGAATTTCTGCAGAAGTGTAATGCACAGCATGTGTCTGAGGGGATGGAGAAGAGCTGGGGTGGTTTAGATTAGATAGCACTATTTGGCTTTCGAGGGACTCGAGGAAGTGAAAGACACGTAATTGTCTTTTAAAGGGTGATATTTGACTTCAGTTCACCCAACACCGCAGAGGGGCTTGGAGATAAGCAGTGGAAATTATTTCCATGTGAGGGCTGGGTACCACTTCATATTGCCAATGTCCCTGAGAGCAGCTTTCCATTCCCAGTGCCACAGTGCTGGGGTAAGGCTTGGTTACACACACTTGGCTGTGTCCACTCCTAGCAATTTATTATTGGACAGACCCTGTTGCTAGAGGGCACCTCAGGGTCATGTCTCCCTTTATTCTTCACAGAATCCTGGAATTATTTGGGTTCGAACGGACATTAAAGATAATTTAGTTCCAACTCCTCTACCATGGGCAAGGACATCTTCCACCAGCCCAGGTTGCTCCAAGCCCCATCCAACCTGGCCTGGAACATTCCAGGGATAGGACAGCCACAGCATCTCTGGGCAGCCTGTGCCAGTGTTTCACCACACTCACTGTAAAAAAAAAAATTGTTCCTTATATCAATCTTCTTTTAGTTTAAAACCATCACCCCTTGTCCTATCACAACCAGCCCTGCTAAAAAGCCTGTCCCCCATCCTTCTTATAGGCCCCCTGCTGAAAGGCCACAGAAAGGTCTCCCTGGAGCCCTCTCTTCTCCAGGCTGAACAACCCCAGCTCTGTCAGCATCACAGAAGAAGTGTTCCAGCCCTCTGATCATCTCACACTATCACAGTTAACAGCAACAGCACGAACACACAGGCAGGTTGTGTGTGATAAGCTCTTAATTACAGGGGAACCCATGTCCCAAAAGGATTACACCTGACGTCCCAGTTGGTCGCTGCCCTTCACATGTCAGCATCATTAAAACATGGATATTTTACTCCCTGCTGGACTAAAAACTGAAGTGAGAAATCCTTTAATCTGAAGAGATACTTGCATGCTGATGACACTTCCAGTTAATGTTAGTGCATACAGGAAAAATGCTTCAGACAATCTGAAACCCTTTTTCTAACCAGGCAAAATGTCTGGACGTGGTTTGGAGTCTCGTGCCAGTTCTGTTGCTTTCTGTCCTGGTGACACTATAAACTCCTCCGAGATAGGGCAGTGTCTTACAGGGTTTCCCTCCATCCCCCAGGCCAGGCCCTCTGCATCTTGCAATACCATCCAGAAAAAAAGGTCTGAGCAGCTGGTCGCCAGCACCATCTAGTTTGTCAGTGATGCGTGTTTCTGACCATTGCATGTTGCCTCATCAACTGATGGTCTTTATTCATGGTTTGGTTCCAGCTCTGTTCTGTGAGTACAAACAGACAGGATTTTACCTATCTGTCAGGAGATTGTGGTGTGCTCCCTTTTTTCTTAAGATGATGTTTTTCCTTTCTGTTTAAAGTCAGTAAAGTCTTCCAAGAGTTAAACAGAAGGATGAGTTTCTTCTCCTGATGGAAGGTACACCCAAATAGCCAATAGCCAGCCTTTATTCAGTTCCTCCTCAGGTGAATATTCCCTTTTTGATATCAAGATTTGTTTTCTGTGAAGAAATGTGCCAGACCACACCAACAGCATGAAAATTCACTGTGAATTTGTCAGCAGAAACATTTGCTCTGGAGTAAGTATGAGCTTGAAGAGCAGAGCCAGAGTCAAGACTAGGACACAAGATTAACTGTTTGTTCCTTTAAGTAATTTACGGGCCAAACACAAAGCATTTTAAATTGTGTGTCTCAGGCCAATAAAGAAGCATCTGCCCAGCAAAAATTACCTACATGTAGTCCTCAATTGCATACTTTGAAATTCCTCCTGTAAATCCCATTGCCTTGCCTGTCCAGAGGGTATTCTTCCCAAATCAATACATAGTCTCCAGGTGAGCTGCACTCTTAAAATGCCACCCTGCACATCTCAGCTGGTGAAAGCTACAAAGGCAGGAGAACATAAGAACTTCTCCACCTGCCAGCTCAAAATCCAGCAGAACTTTTCTGGTCTGCACCTCTTTGCCCGTAAAGGGAGCCTCTGCAAGGAGAGTTCTTCCATTTCCAGTAAACACAGGGAGATGGACACATGCAGTTTTCCCCAATACATTCTTCCTAAAGTGTTACTTCTTCCTTTAAAAGTTAAAATTCCTGTTGGTAAATACTTTTGTTTTCCCAAAGTGAGCCACTTTCTAAATGAAAGTAGGATTTTTTCTGTTCATTCCAACAGCTACTGAGCAGTAAGGTTGAAAAAGTAATAAAAATGTGTGAAGCTGCATTGTACACAGTGAATTGTGCAAAAAGGATGGATACTGGCTTTGGCATGATAACAAATTAAATACTCATTTTTCAGCATTTTATCCCTTGGACATTACCTGTTTTCCCCAAGACTTTCACAGGTAGTAATTTGGTATGTCAGTTCTCCTCTATTCCTGCTCTGCCCACAGGTTAGAAAAACTAGCAACATTTGTTAGAACGATCTCCTAAAACATAAGAGAATGAATCTGATTGATATAATTTGGAGACATGGTCTGAGGGCTAATCAAACCAGCTGACTGAATAAATTTAAATGTAAAATCATGGGAAATAGTGGAATCACTACATCTATTTTCCCCAAAAGCACTTCCTTGTTTACCTACTAATTCCAGAGTATTACGAGAAGACTCATTATTCACAGACATCACAATTAAGTTTGGCATTCCCTGTAGACACTCATTCACCACTATCATAGCAACAGAGAAAAGTCAAGTAGGCCTCACATATAGGCCTCTATCTTCATTTTCCTTCAAGGTCCTTGTACAGAAAGAGCTGAAATAAGTTCATCTAGATCACCAATACTGGATTAATTTAGTAGATCTATACAATGCTGGAAGAGAATGTAGGGTACTCTTGGGTTCTGGGAGTTGCTTGTGTGGGATTTTATCAAACAAAGGTCTTTTTCTTGCTTGCCTTTTTTCTTCCTTCTCCTCAAAAACCTGCCACTAAGAGTTCAGCACTGCTGTGCTAACAGCCCTGTCGGCTCCTGCCAGCCCGGGTACTTCCAGTGATGCAGCAAACGTTTCCATGCCCGTGGTCGCCCCAGCTCACCCGCAGGAGATCATGGATTCTGGAGCCATTTGGGCAACATAGCAGCGGTTTGGATGTCACTGCAGTTCATCTACAGCTCATCTAAAAGGAGGAGGAGGAGGGAAAAGTGCAGTCCCACTCCAGCCAGGGAGGTCTGTGCCCTGCCCAATAGAGGGGCTTTTGTAAAACTCCCCTCAGTGCTAAGGGGAGAGTAGGAAAATATACTTAATAGCTCAAAGTCACTACCACCACTTTATTTTGCATTCCTTACATGTCTAAGCACAAGGACTGTTTTTGCAGGAAAATGAGTAGAAAGGGGGCTGCTGGTAGTGTGCAGTTCATTACTTGGCCTGGGGTATTTCCTGGTGAATTATCCCTTAGCACTGATATTCTAGCAGGCAAGCAGTAACCCATTCCCCAGGACAAGAAGAGGGATCAGGGGGCTCTATAAAGGTGAGCCAATTCCCTTTAAGTCAAGCACATCTAATGTCAGTGAGAAATTATGGAAGGAATAGATAAAGAAATAAAGGTACATCACAGAAGAAACAATTCAGAAAATGTCATTTGTTCTCACTTTCCCCCCCTTTCTCCATGCAGGGAAGATTGAGTTAAGATTTAAAGCACGAAGGCAAGCAATACTTTAGTATACCATTCAAAACATTTTATTTCACCCAAGTGGAGGCTTGCAGCGTCTAGTCTGAACTCTTGCATCTCTTGGGTCATATACTTGCTCCCAGAACCTCCAGCATCAAGACCATAACTTCTGGTTGAACCAGATTGTTTAGAAAAAAATAACCCCATCTTAATTTAAGTTTTCAAAGAGAGAATTCATCATATCCTTAGGCAAATTGTTTCAGATATTAAATTCTCCAGTGGCCAAGAATGCACACCTTATTACTGGTCTGAATTCTTCAGCTTCAGCTTTCAGCCACAAAACCTCATTATAATTGTGCTTCATTAAAGAGCCCTTTCCCCACACCAGTACCCTTTTGCACTCATGGTTTATCCATACAGAGAAGCGGGGGGATGATGCACATGCTGTAAGAGAGACTGCACGGAATAGCCAGTAAACTCTGCATAAATTTACTACATTTACAGGAATTGCCTGACTAACCTAAATTAAGGTCGGTTATCCAATCTTTTATTTATACCGATTTAATATTTGAAAGAAAATAAGGCATGGCCAGTTGTACTTCTAGCATGCACCAGCTGCAGTGTATGGGTGGCAGCAGGGACAGCACATCCCAGGTTTGCTGGTGGCTCCTGGCAGCAAAGTGCCTGTGGAGTCACACATCACTCCTGCTCCCGTGCTTCCCTCCCTGATCCCCCTCTTCCAGCCAAGGGCAGTGTCCCAGGGCCAGACACAGCTCTGAGCACACCCACCACACAGAGCAGTGCTCATGGGGGGCTCATTCCCACCACCAAGAGCCCCTTGTGCTGTCCTTGTTCCTGGAGTTTCTGCCCATGTGCTGTTACTGTCTGTGTCCCTCTGCAAAGCCTGTGGTTACACACCTGTAGCACACAGACAGTAGTGCCAACAGCAGCTCCTCTCGGGGTGAGGTTTGTCTGCTGGTGACATGCTCAGACCATCACAGTTTATGGACACGTCTCTGAGAGCCCCCTCATCCCATCTCCTGTGTTACAATAGACCATGCTGCATCAAATATCATTAAATTTATATATATATATGTAAAGGTTATAAAGGTTTAGGGTAAATATCAGGAAAAGATTTTTCACCCAGAGGGTGGTGGGCACTGACCAGGCTCCCCAGGGCAGTGGGCACAGCCCCAAGGCTGCCGGAGCTCCAGGAGGGTTTGGACAATGCTCTGAGGGACAGGGTGGGATTGTTGGAGTGACTGTGCAGGGCCAGGAGTTGGACTCTGATCCTTGTGGGTCCCTTCCAACCTCAGCATATCTCTGTGATTCTATGAAATGGCAATATTAACACAAAACTGAAGCACATGCAGGGCTGTGGCTGCTGTGTCCCCACCAGCCCGAAAGTGCAAGAACCCATAGGTGTGCAGAGTCACAAATCAACAGAAGAAAGCACTGCAAGCAGGCTGGGACTGTCTACACCTCACAGCGCAGGGAATGTTTGTTGTGTTTGGCACAGAGGATTTGAAAATAAACAATAGGGTACCTGATTGTTATTTTCCACTGGAATTTGGAGGCTAAAGCAGGGAGCAGTGAGGAGGAGGAGAGGCACCATCCCCGTAGGTGTGCCGCGGTGGCTCCGGCGTGTTGCAGCCTGACAGCTCTCCCCGCTGCGTGGGCAGTGTTCGTGCAGAGAGGCTGACTTGTAACTCCAAGCTGTAGCAGAGCACAGATTTAACTCACTGCCCACCTCATGGAACACCAGGCAGGGTAATAGAATGACCAGCACAACAACAGCACTTCGCCCTCGCTTCTTCTTCTTCAGGTTGTGAGGCTCAAACACCCCTCAATGGGCTGATGTTCACAGGCGTGCAAGAGCTGGGTGAAGAAGGACAGCAAATCTCCAGGGCACAGCAAGGCCTCTGGTTTTCCATATGGGAACAGGCAATGCTTTTGGAGGTGATGACTTCTGCTGTGGTCAGTGGTGGTTGCATTCCAGCTGCTGGGGTGCCACAACTGGCATCCCCAGAAGGAAGCTCTGCTCCAAAGTAGGGGAACCTTCCCTGTGCGGAGGCCACATCTCCAGGGAAATGAGCTTCACTGGTAAACAGCAGCTGTGTGACAACATACCAAATCTATACCTACATGGACAACAGGACTGCAGTTTAGTCAAAGCAATGAGGTACCGGAGGGCTCTTGGTGATAAACATCACATTACATGTGATCCTTATAAACCCAGCCATTTTGCAGAAGAGACAGTTCATTTTCACACTCAACTTTTTACCATTAAGATGTGGTTTGGCTCCAAGAGAGCTCTGACTTCGAGAGTTCTGCACTTGTTTTTTTGCTTTTTACAAGGGCATGTAGTGACAGGACAAGGGGGAATGGCTTCCAGCTGGCAGAGGGCAGGTTAAGATTAGATATTAGAAAGAAATTATTTACTGTGAGGGTGGGCAGGCCCTGGCACAGACTGCCCAGAGAAGCTGTGGCTGCCCCGTCCCTGGAGGTGACCAAGGCCCGGTTGGATGGGGCTTGGAGCAACCGGGGCTAGTGGAGCACAGCAATTCTGGCAACTCTTTCAGCAAAGAGACAGAGGGAGCTTCTTAGGGAAGCTGGAGGTATCATCTCAAACTGAAAGGACAACCATCAGCATAGAGGGAGTCAAAGATGAAAGTTCCCAGAAGGTGGATCTTGGAGCTCAATATATTAGATATTTTCATTAATATTCTTGACATGGAAATAGAAGCATCTTGATGAATTTTCCTGATAGCATAAGATGGGGAAAGACTGTCAAATACAGGAAGATGGGAATGTCCATTCAGGGAGAAGAGGATCAGAACAGACCAGAATAAAACAATGTAGGCTAAATTTACTTGTACAATGAATAGAGTTGTGCTGCTCAGTATTAACAATGACAAGTTATGCCAAGTTTCGACAGGAAAATGTAGAACACATGGAAGTTAGCAAGTTCTACCTACAGAGAGAGATTCTGAAATAACTTTCTGGATGGTAGTGAGGGAAAATTCCTATCTAACCTTAGGCTGCAGCTGGATACACAGAGGTGATGAAGGGAGAGCTGATGATAGGGTCCAGAACTTAGAATTGCAGCCTCTCACATCTGTTTTACAAATCAGTGGGTAATTTTGCTAATTAGACCCTATTTAGGATGACTATCTCCACTGGCATTTTTTAGGGTTGCCATATAGTCAAGCTGAGCATCATATCTCCATATACACATTTATTTGCAAAATATTTATTCAGAAATGCTCAAAGCAGACCTCGCTCCAGACTGAGGCATCTTCTTACTTGACAGCAGAGATCTTCCTCACCCTCAGCAACTGACTGAAGAGACATTTCTCCACAAACAGGTAATTTGGGGTGATGATAGGCTTTGTGTACACGAAACACTGTTACACTAAACACATCACGTACTTCAGAGGGAAAAAGCAAGGCACATCAGTAGCTTCTGAAGTTTCTGCAGTATGGCTGCATGAAAGTAAAAGCCACCCATAACAAGGGGTGTGATACTGAGTGAAAAAAAAGGGGGCACACTGGAGTGCAAGTAAAGACAGGACTATGCTTTTTAGTACACACTCACTGCTAAGCAAGTTACACATAGTACGCAAAGGCTCCATTTCTCCTCTGGTTAGTAAGATGTTTCCAGCAAAACCTGGGTTAGAAATAGAGATATTTGCAATGCTTTTATTACCATTATAGTTCATCCAAGATGATGTGTCTGGTTTGAAAGTCGCAAAAAAACATATTCTTGTTAAAAATGCTGCCAAAAAGCTAAATGAAAACAGCCCGCTGCTGAATCCCGTGTTTGCAGCATTACCAGTGGGTTTTTTCAAGGGTGTTTATATAGACCAAGTTTCATTTAACAAGGCAAAAGCCGGAGCTCTCACATACTCCATTATTTCTCTGCAGGTCCTTCTCACCAGGGTTAAGTCTTTACACTACTTCCAAGCAAAGCAGCCAAGAAAAAGAAGAAACAAATGCTACTACTACTGAGCACAGAGGCCTCCTCTGCAAGAAATGTGATTTACGGAATGAAGTTCCTGGCAGGTCTGCCGCGGGCTGTCACAACGTGTGCCTAAAATCCAGGGCTGAAATATGATCCCAGCTCCTTCCAAGATGCATTGTGGCTTCTAGCAAGTTCTTCTGAAAGCACAAGCAGCCCTTTGCTCGGGAGCTGGGCTCTTCCTGCCTGTTGAAAGGCGCTTTGACTCTCTGAGTGCTGTTTTGGGGGTGAGAACCATCCTAATTCCCTACAAAGGTGGTGCTAATGAGCTCGGCTTTGAAAGTTTTGGAGACTTTTTCATATAGGTTGGAGAACTGATGCACTTGGAGAGACACGGAGCAGAGCTCATCCTGGTACTGCCTTTAGCTCCCTACTACCCACACTTGTACATCAGACACCCAACTGCTGGGAACTGAACCATGGTGGAGAACTCTCTTCATCACTTCACAAAATAGCAAAGAAGCAACAGCAGCTTGAGGGCTTCCTGGCCTTTGCTGGCCCTAAACTGTTGATGTAGAAGGTGTTTTCACTCCCTTTCTGCAGTCCTTTGGGTGTCCCCACTCCCTTTCTGCAGTCCTTTGGGTGTCCCTTCTCCTCTACCATTAAGCCTTTCCTCAGCTGCATTTCAGACTCAGAAAATATTTGACCTCCAGTGAAAATTCCTCCACATTTTATTCTGCTGTCTTCAAAACCAGCAAGGCGGCAGCATTTGCACAGCACCATGGTCCACCTCAGCTGCCAGACCCCATCACTGGGAGACCCCTTTCTGCCAGCGTTTCCCCAGGCTGCAAGATGACCCAGTCCTTGCCCACAGGTCTCACATCACCTCCTGGCTGATCCTACAGGAGACATCCCCATGTGAACGTCTGGGAGAGGAACTGCCTGAGAGTGGAGGTCACCAGCTCCTGATGGGCTTCACTGGTGAGGACTCAAACACACATATAACCTCTCTCCTGTGATTTTGGACAAAACCCAGCCCACCAGTTATACCAAGGAGTGGCTAATGTACATTCTCTGCGTGATGAGCAGATATTTTCTCAGAGTAGTAGCGGAGGAACTGACCAAACTTTCTACAACACAAAAGTAGAGACAGAAGGAGTCAAACAAAGCCAGCCGGACCGTTGACTCTGTGTTTGCTTCAGCAGGTTTTGGCTCCGGCCCCACTTGAGCCACAAAGTTTTGAAATCCGTGCGTTTCTTCATTCTCATCTTTCAGTTTTACAGTGGACTTTCCCCCCCCCCCCTCCACAAACGTCTCCGAGGCCGTGTGGGACGTGGTCCAGCTCCCATTAAGGTCAGTGGGAGTGCTGCCACTGCTTCCCTGTGGGTCTCAGCCCTATCCCATTGTATTACATTTCCAACTGCAATTGGAGACAGCTTATTTCAATTTTTTTCTTCTCCTAGTGCCCACAATGGGCAAAGTATTTTCCAGACAGAAAAGAAGGTCCTGCTGAATGTCCCTAAATCTCTGGAGATACTGGAAAAAATTTTCTAATTAAATACATTCGACATGCAAGATCACAACTGTTCTCTAATAATTTTTTTCGAAGCTTCTTTCTCATGTAGCTTTTCTGTACTGTACAATAGCAGGGATTAAATCCTGATTCTGCTGAAGTTTGTGGGAGTTTTTCCAATTAGCTTCATTGGAGCCGTATTGTCTTCCATCTTCTCCATCTTTAACACTACTGAGCCACTACTGAGAGTGTCCTGACAAGAACCAATGATGACACAAGGGTCATTTTGTCACTGCCAGCGACACACTTGTTTGATAGATTATTTTTATCAAAATGCACCCCAAAAACAAAATCCATAAATGGAAGGAAAATACATGCAAACTGGATTAGGTTATATTCCGAGAAACAGAAGCCTTATGGAAAAACTCATTGCAGTCCTGGAGAGGTGAGCACAGAGTGACAGCGGAAATGGCAGGGGCAGTAGCTCCCTGCTCTTACACAGAGACTAAAACCATCCCACCATCACAATCAGCAACTCCACAGTGAGGACTTAAGGAATGCAGCAGTGCTGAGAACCATTTGGAAGTGGGAGCATTAAGCATAATTCTGTTTACAGAAGCCTTCGTTTTCATATTAATGTCTGCTTTGGATAACCAAGTGAATCTTCAGGAAGGAAAAAAAATTAGTAAAGTTTCCCGCAGAAAGCACAACAATAAGTAGTTGCACTGTCTGATGTGAAGTGTTAAGGGAAACTACTACTTGCAAATACTAACCTTGACCTTTGCGGGAAGACTGGGAGACAGTTTCAAGACTTCATAGACATTCCAAAGTAGGGGTTTCATGATGGAAACAAAAATTTACAGTTACAGTTACAGCATGAAGACCTCAGTTTCCACTCCATAACAAACTGACTAGGGGACAGTTTGGAAGTACTTGGGACTCAAACTGGTTAGTTAGGAAGATTTAAGTGATAGCTGCCAGCCACCAGGAAAAAAATGCCAGTGACTAATTTGGGGAAAGGTACGGGTGTGATGGCATTGTGCACACATTACAGTACCACAGATTAATTACATCATACAGCAGTGCTGTTTTGACAGCAGCATACTCCTCCTCACTGGAGATTTTATTGATTATCCCTGTTATTTAGAATATTGAGCTTGGCCTTCAGCAGCCTGGAAGGTCTCCTGCCAAAAGGTTGCCTGTGCATGGAAGATCCTGCATCACACCAGCCATGACTTGCTGGACATTTGTGTTAGATAGCCTGGCCAAAATGACTCCTTTTAGATCACAGGAGGGAAGTGGTTAGAAAATAGAATGGGAATTGAATGTTTCAGTGGAAGAGACCTAGAATGACCAGATAATCCAAGTGCCCAAAAGAATAATCCCAAAGCAGGTAAGACCCTGTTTGTGGCAGAAAGGCAGACCCCTGACCAGGATGCTCTCCCCAAGTGGATTTTGGGAAGGTGCATTTCCGCTGTTCCAGGCTTCTTCATGCGCTGTTGTGCATGAAAACATTTCTTTTTAACTTCATTTGGAAATGGATCTCACAGCTGTGTCGGCTTCTTCCTTTTGGTCCATCGCTATCTTCTGTGCACTGATCCTGTTAACATCTGCTGTGGTGGTTGTGCCGCTCCCCCAGCCCTGACGGTGTGAGCACTGCCTGCTTTGCTTGCAGAGGCTGAAAGCTTAGTGACTGCTGGCAGCTCCCCAGCTGCCAGACCAGCCTCTCAGAGTCACAAACTGCGCTGGCCTCAGGTTTACACACACGCTCACACTGTATTTACCAGGGTAAAGTGAGCCGCACACATTCTTTATTTACCAAAAATCACCCGTGTTTGGGTGGCATGAACCCAGAGGAACTCTGAAGCCGCTTCCTGCTGCTGCTGTGCCTGGATGCTTCCCATCACATCAGTCTTTGCTGAGGCTGTACCCACTGGGTGTGAATCGGACCATCCCTCCAGCCATTCCGACCCAGCCTGTGGGAAGAAGCCTTGACAGGGTTCCTGCAGAGCCAGCAGCAAAGGTGTGTGCTAGAGGTCACTTCTGCACACCGATTTCTGGTCTCACTCATTGCCATTTACATCAGCCTTTAGGCTGGTTAACTCATTGTTGTGGCAAAAAAAAAAAAGTTTGGATATATGTAAATAACTCCATTAAATAAGGGGTCCATGGGCAGTGCCTGGAGCTTGCACAGCAATATGGAAAGTGATGGATATCATTGGGGATCGGTGTCTCCTCCCAAGGCACAAGTGATAGAACAAGAGGAAATAGCCCCAGGTTGTGCCAGAAGAGGTTTAGATTGGGTATTAGGATAAGTTACTTCATTGAGAGGGTGGTCAGGCATTGGAACAGGCTGTCCTGGGAAATTGGTGGAGTCACAGTCCCTGTAGGGATTTAAAAGACGTGTAGATGCAGCACCTGGGAACATGGTTCAAAGGTGAATCTGGCAGTGCTGGGTCAATGGTCAGACTCAATGATCTTAGAGGTCTTAGCTAACCTTAATGATTCTGTGATTCTATGAATATCTGAAGGTGATATTGATCCACAGCATCTTCTCTCCTAGCCACAACT
The DNA here is from genome assembly GCA_035583155.1 of Acropternis orthonyx. NCBI lineage: Eukaryota > Metazoa > Chordata > Aves > Passeriformes > Rhinocryptidae > Acropternis > Acropternis orthonyx. The sequence continues at coordinate 31,884,522 of JAWWEU010000160.1, forward strand.
CAAAAGCCATATTAAGTTTTGTTGGAGTTCAGGTTTTGTTAATCACCTGGCAAGGCATCTGGAGGCTGTATTAGCTTTCCTGCCCCTTTATCTCCCTTGTCTCTCCTCTGCATTTGAATGAATAGGGAATGAAGAAACAAAGGTCATCTGCTCCAGGTGGAGCAACTTGTGTTTCCCTGCCCCAACAGCAACCTGCCAAGCCCTCCTGGTTGAGCCACAGAAGCATCAAAAAGATTGGAATAGCTGCCCTGCTCTTGGGGCTCTGCTAGTTTTTGATGCTCCTCCCTTCATTGAGTTCCCAGAGACACCACATTCACGAGTGTCACATTGTAAGTGACACTAGTCCACTCCCATTTTGGCAGCTAGTGCTTGTGAGCAATCTCAGCGAAATGCCACTTGCTGCTGGAGCTTGGACAGAGATCTGGAACTGCAGCATCCTTGGGGTGAAGGTGCAGAGCAAAAGAAAAGCCAAGCTGGAGATCTTTTAAGTAGCACCATACTTCAGTTTGATGTTCTCAGATGCACCAGCAAGGATGGCAAACCATCAGTCAAACAAGACAGGCATCTCCAGGGAATCTGAGAGGGAGAATACACTTTGTCTGTTCCTTTAACATTTTCAAGCATGGAGAATACTACTTTGAATGCAGAGAGTGCTTTTATCTGTAACTCTCAGGACAAGCTGGACAAATACCATTACCCATGACCTGAAAAGCAAACCTGGAGCCCCCATTCAGCAGAGCTTTCATTATACATAGTTATTGAACACATGTGTAAGCCCCATTGAAACTAAAAAATCTTAAAGTTATGCTCACATTATTTGTTCAACAGGGATCAGCTCAGGGATGCACTTAAAGTACTTCCAGGGTTCAAGGATCTGAGCTAAAACCACTGTTCCTGGTCTGTCTTCTACTCTCATTACCTGTGTACTCATTAAGAAAGTTCATCACTTTTTCTGCATCATCTTTTATAATAAAGGCTCCCCACAACAGCTGTAGACAAGATTCCCCTCCCATCTGAGGGCATATAATCCTTAGCACGGGCAATATAAACAGGCTCAGCTGCATAAAACAAATATGGATTTTGCTGGTACTTTTCCCATATCTAAGAAAACCTACACTGTTGGTTTTTTTAAACATCAAAAACGTTTGGCTGCATAAACAGCCAGAAGTGGTTATATATACTTTGTAGGTTTATTGAAAGTTAGAATAGTTGCTCATGAACACACTGAAGGGATTTTACTTGGTTCCCATAATGGAGCCCAGGCTGGCATTGCTTTAGACATTTCAGCGCAGAAGAAATGTCAAGCATGCACTCATCCCCCTGACTGCAGTTCAAATCAAACAAACTAGGCTAGACAAGCTAATAACAAGCTTTGTTCATTCCAGAATGGCAGCTATGGAAATATACCTCATTTTATATATTATTACATGCACGGTCTGAAAAGGCCACTGAAAAAGCAACAAGCGCTGTAGCAGTTTATTTTTTTAAGTGGCCAGTTTCAAGCTACTTATTTAACAAAACAACCAACACACTGTACTTTCAGCATGGATGTGTTCATAATTCAGTTTTTCCTGTCAAAAATTATGAGTCACGTAACTAGAATTTTCTTACTAATAGAAATTGGGAACATATATGGAAACCAATGTTACCAAAAGTTGAAAGTAAATTCGAGCTAATTTTTGGAGCTAATTTTTGAAGACAACAGGACATGACTTGTTTGCAGCCCTAGTGCCAAAACAAGCACAATTTGTAGTTTGCTTCTTATGTAAAAATTAACATTTAAACTTTCATTTTTTGCAGCTATGTTTAAGAGATGGCACAAAGACAGAAGATCACTGTGAGGTTTGGTGCTGCTCTGTCTTCAGCGTGCTTTGCCATTTCCCTCTTTTAGAAGCCAAAAGCCCCATTTCAGCTGGCATTTGACATCTTTGGAGGGTTCCTTAGTGAAGATGGGAGGAAGGCACGTTCTCCTACACATGCATCTCTCTGCTCTGTGGGAAATCAGCTCGAAGAAGTCCTGGCATGGGCTGGAGATGCCTCCATAACTGGATCCCCAAAACCAGCAATCCAGTGCCCTGAATAAGTACCTGCATTAACCTCTTTCTTTTTAAATTCCAATGCCTGCATTCTAAATACTTACCCTAGCGAACACTATCCAGCCCATGGATTCCAGCTGCAAACAGCATCGTGCCTCCCTCTACATGGAAAGGATGAAGGCCTTTCCAAAGGCTCCTGGGCTACCCGGAGCATCAGACCTGCTTTCCTCCAAAACAGGCTTCTTATCACAGAAACACAAAAGGTCACAGTAACAGTTTGCAGCCTCTCTCAGCAAAGGGAATAAATGTGCGAAGAAAGCCATTAGCAGTTTCCAGAATGATCCCCTCTTCGTGGTGGCCAGGACTGCGGAGTGCCACAGATACACTGCACAGAAATGCCTGCTCACATGTCAGCTGAGCAGCTGTGGAGAGCCGGGAGCCAAAGAAAAGCTCTCCCTTCCACCGCTGAAATGCCACCTTAATTAATTATTTTGATTCTCTAAGCTTAAAAGCTTTAAAGGGAGATCAAGAGAAGGGTTTTCACCTGCCAGCCGACTTGATTGCTCTCTCCAATTAATGCTTACATACAACAGGTGTCACTTTAGAAACAAAAGAAAATTAAAAAGCTGTCCTGGAGCAGCATATTCCTGGAAGGACACACACAGGAATCACCAGCCAGCCATCTGTGCCACAGAAACTTCAGCAGACTGGCAGCGGCCAGAAAAAAAGAAAATCAACAACAATGAAAGCAAACATTTCGAGGTAAGATACGGCAAAAATGTTTGAGTCAGCACTAATAAAGATTTCTCCTGATTATTACTGTCCTTATCAGGCCGGCAGGGACAATTCACCCCTGTTGCACTTCCCCAGCGCTCCGGGGCAGGCGCCCCTCTCTCCCCTCTGGCATCCCTGCTGGAATCACTCCCGCTCCCCGCGGCTGTCTCGCTTGTCTGTCGCCTCTCCCACAGTTTGTTTTCCTGCTGCTATGGTTCTCCTCTTGCTGGTATAAACACGAGCAGAAGTCTCCTGAGCGACTCAGGCTCCTTTTGCTTTGGTAGGAGCTCCTTGGCACATCCAAGACCCAAGCCAGGTCCTCCAAACACCCATCTCCTCAAACCTGGTCTTGCCTTCTCCCTAGGAATTTCACATGGATTTTGTAGCGTCCAACCAAAGATGTATCAGCAAATTGTTATCTATCTCCCACTTAATCTCTTACCTACAGATTAGAGATCATAAAGCAGAAAGGAAATCTTTAGGTTTAAAAAGCTCCCGCTTTCTTCTGGCCAGAAACAACCAAATAAATCCACGCAAAGCCCAGTTTGAAACAAGCGTTCAAACACCTGAGAAGGAATTAAATAATTGATAATGACAGGTATTAATGAGGCAAACAAATTTACAGAGGCTGCAATTATACCCAGGTTGTATTTGTTTGAAATGTTAACTGTCTGATGAGACTTAACACCCAGCTAATGAGCTTTTAAAAGTAATTCCCACATGCCACCACCTTCCTTTGCTCTCAGAAGGGAAGCAGAGTGTCTGGCAATTGCCATGGCAATCAATCCAGGACTAGCAGCTAATCCTGTTTTATTGCCATCATTAGCCAAATACCTGGACCATCCACACAGCAGCTGTCTGTTCTTCCTCTCCCTTCCTGCTCTCCAACCTCTGCATCTCCACACATGTGACAATGCTGTCAGTCCACCCGGGTTTCTCCAGCTATTCCTTTTCTGCCTGTTACGCAGCCCACAGGAAAGGTGTTCAGGTTACACAGCTGGCCTGAGCGCCTGCCTTGTGACCCTGCAGGTACACCTCCTCCACCTGGAGCTCCAGCAGCGACTTCTCCACAGCTGCATTTAGTTCTGAAAACTAAACTGCCTTTCCTGAGGCTGATTGTGGCCAGTCTTCCCTAAAACCAGTTCCTCTGTAGCCAGCAGCTCCTACTTGGGCTCCACTCAGCCATCCTTGCTACTGCTCTTACACTTTGCCCTCTCCCAAGCTCTCTGTGAAGATATCATTAAACTCACACTAAAAGGGTCTAAGATCAAAAAAATGCGTATGGGAAAAACCCTTACAAGGTTTAAAGTACAAAAGAGTACACACTTGTTTCTTCCTTCTAGTAAAGAGTCTGCACTTGGGTGGGGAGGGGATCCACGAAGATTTGCAACACCAGAGAGGTGAAAATGTGCAAAAATCTATGCCAGGAAGCAAAACTGGGGAGAGTAATCCTTGAACATTCAGTTTAGGTTATTCTCGGGAAAGTTAAGGAGACTAAATGAAAACCATTGTCAGAGCCTTGTGTGAAACAATTTGCAGATTTTATTTATTTAACTTATAGCTGGTCCTTGGACTTCTTTTTTTTTTTTTTTTTCCAAAAGGATTTTCATTGGAAAAAAAGGTGGCTAAAGAGTATTCTTCAGTTCTGCAGTTATTTTACCTGCATGGCAAGGAGCAGGCAGCCTTCCTTCAGCCTGGAGAAAGAAAAAAGAACAAACTCACACCTGCAACTCATGCCAAAGTAAGTAAACAAATGCACTCTGAGTTGTGGGAACATTCTCTCAGCTGCCTCTGCTTGTTTGCTTGCCCAGCTCCTTTTCTTCATGGCAATGGGACATTTTTAAAAAATCCTTTATCTGCTACTATTTACATTAAGATTTCTGTTTTCCAAGGTGTGTCATGGAGAGTACAAACCAACGTCTTCAAGCCCAGATGGTTTTCTCAGTGTGTACAGTGCAGAGCTATCCAGAGTTCTCAGAGTTAAAGCTGCCTCAGACCATTTTTTCTTCAGGTGTGAGTTGCCTTTCCTCCATTCTGAATGCCCCAGGCAAGACACGCAGTTTTTGATCCATTCAAAGCCCGCCCGAACACCTGGTGAGCCACCCCAATACTTTCTGAGTGTATTGATCCCCGCTGGGTCAGCACTGACACTGCTATGCCAGGAATCCTGTGATCCTGTTGCTGCCTTATAACCAGGAATATCCCCTAATGAGAAGAGAAGAGCAATGACTCGGGGGGACGGGAAAAGGGAACGGAGCAGAAGACACCATAAAACAACCTTAACCACCATCATATGCTAACTTAGCTGACTAAAAGCACTTTCATTCTGCATTCTTCACCCGGCATCAAATGGCAGACCCAATAACGTTATCATGTGCCAGCCTGCACAAGCCAAGCCTTGCTAATCTTTCCTCGCTCATTCTCGCTGCGCTGTGCCACAGTCCGCCGTCCCAAGGAGCTGAATTGCCCCTTTGTTATGCCAGGTACAGTTACCAGCCCTGGTACAAGCCCATTCCTCCTCCTTAGAGCCCCCATTGTCCCCGGTTGTTTACTGCGGGCGCCTTCGCCCTCCGCAGCGTGGGGACATCTGGTGACTGGCAGCACTGGGCATTGCCCCCTGCCCAGCACCCTCAGCAAGGCTCTGAACAAAGCCCATCACTATCTCTTTGTACACCAGCAGGGACAAGACAAATGAGGTTGTTGGAGCAGTGGTTTATCTTTCGTTTCCTTGGTGGTATCGCAGTCCTAGATAGGAAACCGCCGTCTCAGTGCGGGAAGTTCAGCTGACTGCATTCTGCAGTGTCCTAGCCACAACATACAAAGTGATGCTCAGGCAACCAGGGCCCACAGAACAGCTTTGTGTTCAGTTTGCAATATACGTTCTCACGTCACGTTGTGTAATGCAGCGAGCCCAGGCCAAAACCATAATTCAAAACAACCAGCGGGGGGGGAGGCTTTCAAAGTGAAACAGAGGGGTGGGAAGAGTTTTCCCGCACTCAGCTTTGGCCTGGATGGTTGCTGAACCCCAGTTTCACCATGAGGGTCTGTGACAAGGGGCTTTGGAAAGGTCTAACCAATTACCCTGCTTGGTGGAAAGGGTTTGTGCAGCATTTATTGTCCTCTGTGTAGAGAGGAGGAGACTGAGGAGCAAGGGAGAGCCATAGTGTATGGGGTTGTCAAGGAATGGGGCAAAGTAAAAGGGAATGAATTCACTGCTGTATTTATTTTAGTTGCATGAGACAAACCTCACAGACAGAGAGCCACAGGCATAGCCCTGGGGAGCAGCAAAACAAAACTCATCACGGCAGAGCAGGAGAAAGACATTATTAGGCAGAAAGGAAGAAAGAGAAAGATTAAAAAGCTAAAGAACTGGGTCATTTCATCAGCAAGGCAAACCCTTACCTTAAATTAACTGCATTTATATGGTCTGTAACTGTTTGTAATTATGTTTTGTAATTGCTTTATTCCTTACGGGTGGCATGATGGAAAAGCGCAGAAGAGTGGCTGAGTCAGATCCATCCCAGCTCCCACAGGTCCAGCAGTGGATTCCTGCTCCTCACAGCTCCTACCAACTTCCTGGGCACTTTCTCGGTGGGTTTTTTCATCTGAGTCATTGCCTTTCATAATGAGTGATGAATTCAGCCTTCATTCATTTTCTTAGTTAATTTTTAAAAATAATTTCTATTTCTGTCCTTTGCAATATCCTGTGGCAATGAGTCCCACCATTAATTTTGTGGTGTACAAAAATATTTTTTCCTTTACTTGCCTTACCTGCTGCTTGATCTTTTTACTACTTATGTTTGGTTTTATTGTAACAGTCAATAACTGGGCTCTAATTGCATCTGCCTTATAGACCCGACCAGGTTTTCCTCTCTCCTCCAGATGAGTAAGAGGATTGTTCAGCAAGCAGTTTTGGAGAGAGGATATTTCCTCAAGGGGCAGGCAGCAAGGAAGAAGGCAAAAAAAAAAAAAAAAAAAAAAAAGAGACTTTAAGACTAACTTAACAGAAAGACCAAGGCTGTGGGAATTGAAAAGGTGTGAGGCACAGCTTGGGGTTGAGTGATTGATGTGAGGTCTTAAAGCAAAGCCCAGAATGTGATGAGTTTCATTTTCATAAAAAACACTGCAGTCATTATGTGGTGGCCAGAAGGCTGTACAGCACTAAATATTGCTGATGTTTAAGACCTTCTTTTTAAGGGCTTGGATCTTAAAATATCATGTGTGGGCACCAGCAAGCAGTTATTTGTGGTAAGTGGTTACCAACGGACAGAGAGCCCAGCTGCCATAAACATTGCAACTTTATTTTCCTCCTTTGTACTTCTATTCCAGAAATGTGCCAAATAAAACACATTCCTCCAAACAGACCCGCTATTATTTTATGGTCTCACCATGCTGGGTTAGAAATTGCAGTGTCACGAAAACATCCTTTAAATAAATAATAAAACATGATATTCCTAAGACAGGGTCTTTCATCTTGAAGGAGCCTGCACAGCCTCACACACCCCCCACCACTTCCACCGCTGGGACAGGTACCAGCCGTCACCAATATCAGTGCTCAGTGCTTAAGGCAGCAAATGTGGAGTAAATAATGTATGGCATTTAACAAGCACTGGAAATGCAAGGAGAAAAATTAAATAAATAAATAAATAATCCAATTATCCTTGCTGGGAAGTGGGCCAAGAGGCTGGAGTGAGCAATCAAGGTCCTGTTGCGACAGCTCCCTGGAGAGGTGGGTGACTCCGGCTCTTCTTTGCTCCCAGCAAATGGATGAACGCTACATTTAACATCATCAGCACTCAAATCCTGGAGGCTTTGTGAGTGGTTTTCCTCCTAGCTGCTGCCTACGTGGTATCTGACATTATCCTGGTCATCTATATAGCTCAAATACAACAAAGAGCACGAAGTTACTGAGCTCTGTGAGCTTATTAGTGGCACTTGGGCACATGGCTTAGTGGTGGACTCAGCAGTGTTAAATTTATAGTTGGACTCCATGATCTTCAAAGTATTTTCCATCCTAAATGATTCTATGAAATACAAATTGTACTTTGGTTCCCGTGCTCTTCATTCATCTGCTGAAAGGAACTTTTTCCTAATAACACACCAGTAGCCCACGAAAAAAACACCACGTGCCTCCTGCATCGTGGTTTGCACACCACTGTGGGTCTGTGTCTGTAGAAGTAAAATTTCTACCCTTCAGACTTTACAATTGCAACAAAGCAAGGTAGTGGATGGAAAAGGATGGAAAGAATAAAACGAAACTCAAGACACAGAAAGAAGTGTGTTCTTATGTCAAAAGTACATGTGCTTGTCTGCAGAATGAACGGCAAGATAGAGAGGAGAATTAGTGTACCAAAATCGATGCATGATAAGAGATTTACAGGGCTTTTCCAGGGGAGGAGAAAGACTTTGGCTGACACGTTCAAATGAGTCAGGAAACAAACCAAAAAAATAAAAAAAAAGAAAATTCAATGCCCAGTTATATATATATATATCAAAAAATACCTAAATTTTTAGACTGCATATAGCATTAATCGTGATCCAGACTTGGAAATGCAGCTGAGAGCAGAGCCTCAGAGCAAAATGCATGTCCCCTCCTTACAGTGACTTACTGTAAGTGATGTTTTCCTGGCATGGGCTGCCTTCTCTGGGGAATTCTCGAGCCACCATCCCTGGTTAGGGTGTTTGGACATGGGGAACACACCCAGATAACATTCGCTTAGCTGGAAATCAGTCAGACCACTGAGATCATCGTCCTACTCTGAGAGCTGAGAGGACATGGACAGGAAAATCAGTTGCTTCTGTGTAGAGACGTAATCTTTACTTATAAAATAATACCATTCTTGTGAGAATCACCTATTTCAAAGTAAGTAAAATCATTTTGGTCCATTGGACTTCATTCTGGGAGTTAAATCCATCATTTTGTGAATGAAGTAGTTTAAATACTATGTGACCCAGCAGTAAACACAAATTTCAGTGATTACTTCAATTTTAGTATCCCAGCAGAAATATACCTTCCTCTTTCATACTTATTACATATACTTAGGAAAGAAGTTAAATAAACCCATGTTTCTTTATTCCATTTCACTTCCCTTACTTTTTCTTTCAGGTGTGGAGTGACATTTGAAATAAGGAAACAGACCAGAGGACCATTTCCCCTCTTATTATGCAGAGAACAGAGGCTAGAGTTTTAAAATTTATCTGTTTCTTTGCACCAGTGACAACAAGAACAAGAAGGCCATGCCATAGATCTGCTCCATGCCCTCTTCCAAATTCTGCTGCAGCAGGAATGCCAGTAAAAATACCAATTTTCTGCTGGGCTGTGTGGAGCAGTTCTCCCCTGGAACCAATGTCAAGGCTCCAGCTGCCCACAGGCACAGCCCCAAGCCGTGAACGCTGCATACAAAATATTCCTCAAGTTTGGATTTGGAAAATGAAATAAATACGTTTTATAGAATTCCCACCAAATGAAGTCTCGCTTCGGGAAGTGTGTGGGTCTGGGGGTTTTGTATAATAATAATAACAACAGCAATAAGAGTAATAATAATTCCATTTGGAGCAGTATGTTGGAGGGCTTCTCTTAGGAAAGCAACCTGTGATAAATGGGAAAGATACAGGAAGCACCTACAGATACAGAATGAATGACCAGGAGATAAGGAGGACAGGAATCTGCTTACCCAGGGTGTGTGTGAGGAGCCAATGCCTTTTGATGCCCTGTTCCTAACTAGCGGTGGGAAAAGCTAAATACACCCAGACCTTTAATTACCTAACTGTTCTTTTGGATTAGGCAGGCAGCGTGCAGGAGATGGTGTTAGTGCTGCAGCAGATGAGATCTGCAGATCCAAGCTCACATCTGATTATAGGTTCAAATCTGTGGGTGCAAAATTAAAGGCTGAATTCCAACCAACTTTTAAAAGTTGCCTTTCAAGTGGTGAAACAAGAGCCTCCACCCATTCCCCAGCTGCCTGTGATTTATCTGGGCTGTAAGCTTGCCCAGCATCATTGGCAGGTAAAGAGGCCCTCAAGCCTGGTATTCAGGGCTAGAGAGAGTTAAGGGTACTTTTCTATGTAAAGTGAGTTTGGGAAAGGAATGCCTTGAATTTTGATGATATTGGCCTGGTTCTCAGCTCCAGGGCGGTAATGCAAAGCAGTGCTACTGCATTCCACTTGCCCTGCTGAGGAGCAAGTATTAGCCACAAGTGAGCAGTAAAGGCAAGTGATTAAACAGCAGGGCAAGCCCTCCACGTCCCTCCCGAAGGAGGGTGAAGAATGATGCAGCAAATAATATGATGGTTGCAACAGTCAGGCAGAAGCTGAAATGGTTTTTTTTGAAAATTGTATAAAATCTCTTTTTGTTTCTGGTCTGGGAGACTCAGACAAAAGCTGTTTCCTTCACATTAGATGAACTCTGCAGGATCATCTCCGTGGCAGATATTTTCAGTCTTGTACTCCTATCAACCAGCTTTTCCAGAACTGGACCAGGATACTACCCACCTAATCTAAACCCAATTCTGAGCCCCTTGCAATTAGGAGCAGAAAGCGGGATGGTTTTGAATGCCGTTCTGGGAAAGCTGGGCTTGGCTGAGAGTTGGCAGAGGATTCACAGCTTCTGGGCAGAAAGCTGTGAGGAGCTTCACTCAGTGGTGTGCAGAGCTCAGTCTTTCCATTCAGAGGGCCAGGCCTGAATGCAATGCCCAAATCCTCTCTTGCCCTGCAGAGAGCCACATGCTTGTTTTCCTGGGAGGAATTAACACCAGAGGCACCAGGATGGCAATAGTCCCTTCAACTCCGCAGCTCAGATTTTGTCTCATGGGCAGGGCTGGAGCTGGAGGAAGGTAGAATCTCTAATCAACTCCAAGGCTACATTCCAGGTTTTAAAACACAGGTAAGACCTAGAGGGAAGTCTACTCCGGTCTCATACAATTTCCTTGTGACTCTCAGCAGTTCTGCTGCTCCACTCCCTTTCCCTGCTGGCACACGCACTAGATGAGCACTGTTAGCTTGTTCACCATGCTGGCATGTCAGGGGAAAACAAAACAGATCAAACTATTAATTATGCCAAAAGGAGAGAGACATCTCTCTTCTCTCTGCCAGCATCCAGCCATGCAGCTCTAGCTCACTTCACCCACCAGCAGTCTTCACTGCAGCAAATCCAGCTCTGCTTCATCCCTACAGCCTGGCTCCACTCCGTGGGAATGTGGCTTCTGCCCTGTTTACTCTCCCAGGGAGAATAGCAGCATGTGGCAGATGTCCCTGGAGCCATGCTGGGGACACTGTCCTTTGGAAGGTCTCCCCCTTTGGATGACATCCACTTCTTCACTGAGGACTGTCTGAGATGCTGCTCAAAATCCCAAGGTAGCATTTGGCTCCACAGACTTGAAACAGAGCAACAAGAACTGAGTGCTGTAGACATAGAACAGTAAACACATGCCCTGTGTTTGGGGAGCTAAGGACTGGCCCATTCGCTGTCTTCCTTGTGGAGAGATTCACCTGCTCGTCCAATAATTGCTTTTCAACCCTCTGACATCATCAGTCAATCCTTATAGAAGCACAGAACCACAGAGTGGTGTGGGTTGGAAGGGACCTCAAGGCCAATCTCGTTCCACCCCCTGCCATGGGCAGGGACAACTTCCACCAGCCCAGGTTGCTCCAAGCCCCGTCCAACCTGGCCTGGGACACTCCCAGGGATGGGGCAGCCACAGCTTCTCTGGGCACCCTGTGCCAGCGCCTGCCCACCCTCCCAGGGAACAATGTCTTCCTTATATCCAATCTAAACCAATGTCAGACTCCTGGAAACATGGAAGTTGGGCTAAGACTCCCCAGCCCTTAGATCGGCCAGGTTTATGTGCTGTGAAACCCACTCAACACAATTAATTCTAGAATCAAAATCTGTAATCTGCAATGGTTTCACTGGATACGAATTCAGTAGCAAGGTGAAGGTGAAGCCCACCATTTACCACAGGAGGAGCATCTCCAGCAATCATTTCTAGTTTACATAAAGCAGTTTGATGCCACTCAAGTCCAGGGAGCCACATGAGCTCACTCAGCTATTTTAGTCTCCAAATGATGTATACCGCAAGGATAGATTTTTCCCTTTTCTCTTTTCCCTGTGGACATTACCACTTCAGATGAAGGCAAAGGTCTTTTAGGAACCAGCTCCTTTATGGAGCTTATTTCTGATGACTCTTCAGTCCTCAGTAGCTTGAGACAGTCACTGGAAAACCTCACCCTCAACCCAAATTCTGTATTTTGATAATACTATTCTCTTATATCACTGCTCCTCCAGTTTTCCAGGTAGACAGCTATCCTGGGCTGCCAGCAGGCTGGTTAGGGATGCATCAGCAGAGCCAAAGAGGAGAATCACTAAAATCCCAGAACATGCCGAGTTGGAAGGGACGACTGAGGATGTAGGGGAAAAAACACTTTGTGACAGGAATCAGGAGGAGGAGTGGTCCTTCTTAGCCTTTCATTGGCCAATTCCTTGATACTCAATATGGCTTTGGTGACATTTCTAATTTCAAATCCTAATTTTAATTACATTTAATGACATGTTTCTTTCTTCTCCCCATTTTCTGCCCGATTACTCAAGACGAACCGAAGAGCCAAACTTCAAAAATAACTCCAGTTTCCAAATTACCTTTCACACTTGCTGTTAATACCATTAGTATTTCACGTTATTCCCATAGATGCATTGCCAGGCAAACACACACAGTCCCTGCCCTGCAGAAATTTTGATACAGGCTTGAGATGTGACAAGGAACAAGCCCTGACAGGGCAGGGGGCTGGAACAAGGGAGGGAACGACGTGCAGGCACGTGCTCAGCTTGGCTGATTTCTGCTAAGAGATTAAATAATTCTTTTTGTTTATTTAATTATTAAACTCAGAAGAATTTCTAGCAAGCCTCATGGGATCTGGAACCACGGTTTCTATTCAGGTCTATTGCTCATGTCTAAATTAAAAATGAGAAACAGATGGTGGGTTATTAGATGGCTGCAACAGAAGCTGACAATCTGCTCTGTCCCCACGTCGGCAGGGGAGTGAGTGCTACAATATGTGGAATCCATTCCTAGCTGTGTGTCACAGGTGTCTCTGCACAGAAATGAGGCAGCCAGACTTACATCCTCCAGCTCAGCTTCTTGGACTTGCTCTGAAGGTTACTTGCAAAGGAAGAGAAAGGAGATCAAAGGGTTCACCCAATTTAAAACCCCGCATTGCAGACAGAATCAAAATCTGCTTTGTCCGTAGGAAATGGAAGTTGAGATACTTAATGTTTAAAAATACAATATATTAAAATGTTATCAAATCCTCTGTTTTGCTGTAACTGAGTTATTAACAGAACCAAAGAGAATGCTGGTGATAAAAAGCACAGAATGAATGAAGAAATCAGCCTTTCAGGTAGTAAGAAATAAATCAGGTTAACACCCAGGGAAGAGCAGTATTGGACAATGGTTGTGAGAGAAGATAAACACAACTTGGGTGTGTTTCTGTGGTGAATGACTAGGAAAGCCTGAGCTACAAGGGGTTTTTTTAATGGATATGCAGTATCTCCTGAAACACCTTAGGGAACAAGATGTAGTTCCAAAATAATGTGTGAAATCATCCAGGTCATAGGTAATCAATATTATATGCCTCTGTTAAATACAAGTTGTACACACCACTCACCTTGGCAGCGTGCACTCCTTGGGCTCTCTTGAAGACCAATCACTTTTTATGCAATCTCCGTATCCCAAATTATGGTGTTGAGCACCTGACAGGTGCTTCAGATGTGACACAAATCCCTACCCAGCACTGCATGGACAGCAATCACTTGGGAAACCTTCCCCAGCCTCACCCAACCAGGCAGGAGCATTTTCTGGGCCAAGCAGAAGTGACTGCACACCCTCAGGGTGATGTTGTCCGTTTGGGCTTATTTAGCAGAAACCTTTGGAATGAGGGAAAGGAGTTGTGACGCTGGTGAGGGTCTTGTGAGACCAAAGGTCAGAATTCACCCTGCCCCACTGAGACACTGCACAAGCCATTTAATCCTGCCTTTCAGGGCTTCTCTGTGAAACGGGAGCTGTGCCATTCTTCCGCCCAAGTGGAGGGGGATGCAACAGCAAGAGCATCACCACGCAGCAGATGCTGCACAAGTGGGGACAGTGATTGCTGTAGAGAAGTGCTTTAAGGCATGAAGTTCAATGATTAGAAGATGAGGCCCTTTAAAGCTTTTTCCCTCACTACCCAATGGCTGGCAGTGAGAGCATTCCAGAGTCTGGGGCTGTGATGCTGCCGCCGGAGGTCACGGTGTGATGCATCAACTCAAATGTTCATAGATGGTCTTTCTTAGCAAATGAAGGCTGAAATACACTTAAGGCTTGAGGAAATTTCATGCAATGAATGGTTCATAGAGAGAGGGAGGACAGTTTCTCACCCGTTGCCCTCATCAGGGTACAGCCTCCGCCAGGGATGCTGCGGAGTCGCCAAAGCTGCACATCCCTGTGTGGAATGAAAAGACATTTCTTGCAGTTCATGAATCATGAACTTCAGCAGGCACTCCCTGCACTCTCAGCCTATTGAATATGTGCCAAGAGAAGAAACCTGTCATTGCTGTAACAGCATTCATCCTTTGTTTGCCGTGGTATTTTTCAGGGGGGACATTAAATCTACCTTAGCAAAAAAATTAACATCTGGAGATTCTCAGTTTGGAAAGAGCAGGTGATGTGTTTGGCAAAGGACAAATCCATGACAAAGAATTTAATAAAAGAGGGAGACAGGATAGCTCATGGGACTAGGACTTTAAACTTCCAACTGGGGTGTGAAATGGTGCTTACCAATAGTAAATGGTGGAGTATTGCTAAATGTTAATAACCTCTGCACAACACCACCATCTTCCTATTTACATATATATTAAAATGACCATGACTCTCCTGTTTGTATTTCCTCACTGGAAACATTCTGGGAAACAAGATTATTAATGAAAAATTCATAAAATTAAAGAATCCAATGGAAATATTGGAGGACATTTTTAAAATGTGAATTCCTGATTTGCAACCATTCCCATTTTCTCAGGAAATTTGCTTCCAAGAGTTGTATTTGTGACCTGTGTTGAGTGTTCACACAAATACATACCCTATATCCGCAGTGATCCATTGCCTGGCAGCAGCCCACAGGAGCCTGTAGGGATGGGGAGTTTGAAAGTGTAAGATAACTATAATAAATCAACATCCAGGCAACCTGGGGATTTTTTTCCTTAATATATTCTTGCACTTCTTGCAGAAGTTATAACGTATTTCATTTGCCTGTGGATAACATAAAGAGCAAATGAAAATCTAAGTTTTGAATTTCTGTTTTATACTTGCTCTGGACAACTGAGCACCTTGGCCTTTGTAGCCACAGATTGTCTGGGACAGCTCTAGAATCGGATCAGGCTCTCCCATCCCAAATCCTAACAGCTCCTTGATAACTGCAGTGCAATTGCAGTATTTTCATCAGCTACTCATTTTGTAGCTTCTTCCTGCTTTCAAAGGTTGGACTGGAACAAATCTTGTGTGTTTAGGAGACTTGAAAGCACCCGAGATCTTAGGGCACGCAATAAGGATTGCTTAAGACCCCAAGGACCAAATTCATCCTGGAAGCTGCTGCCAGGAGCCCAGAGATTTCCTTGGTAGATCCATTTGGCTCCAGGTGCCTGCAGTCATTGCCTTGCGCTGAAATGTGTCAAATCAACTCACACTCACCCATTTCCCTGCGGGTCCTTCTCAAAACAATCCACTGGGCACTCTGCAAAGAAGCCACCCCTTTTCAGAGGCCACCCCAGCAGACTCACACACTTGCTGCGCAAAAGGCAGGGGAAAGGAAAGGAGTCACAGTCAAGACTTCTGACTTGCCGAAAGAAAAGGTGAGAACTACATCTTCTCTCGTCTCTTTAACTGGTTTAAGGGAGAAACAAATTAAAGTGGGCTGCAGAATTGCTCCCAAGCCTGGAAGACCATAGGGCAAGAGAAGGAACATGTTCTGTCATCTGAAAAAACAAATTAAGCGAAATGCTTAAACCACAAGATTTGTTTACTACAGGAAGCACTCACATTTCCAGACTTGAGAGCAGTTTCTTCACAACCCTGATTAAAATTACTCATCAAAACATTGCACAGAATTAACTTAATTTCGCATGGTGAACAATTATGCAGCTTGGGTGGAGTGGAAAATACCCAGCATGTTATTAGTTGTGTTTAGCAGAGGCATGTGGTAAAATGTCTCCATTTTCCTGTCTTGGAGCTGTATGCCAATGTAGGCTTTTACCAAGAAAAGCAAAGGTGAGCTGGAAAAGCTCAGACTTTAAAACAGGAGTGAACAGCAGTGAAACAGAGTTTTTCAAATACAAGTTTTTTTTTTCCTTTGCTCTTCCTCTAAACCCACTGCAGAACCAAACTGGCTAAAGAAAGCAGGTTGTGCAGTGCATGACACGAGTAGTTTGCTACAGGACAAACAGCTGTTTATTCAACAACTCTCTTGGATGTCTCGGAGATGGGACAGGGCTTAGATGAACCCTTCTGTTCTCAGTTCCTGCCCATGTGATGGGGTACTCACATGTGACAGCCACATTTGAAAGAAAAAACATGTATTTTGACTTTGATTAAGCTGATCAACGCATTCTCCTCTAGCACCTTTTCTGTGCTTAACAAAGTCACAGGATTACATTCCTTATGATGCCTTTTAGCATTTTGGTGCTAAAGAAAGCTTGGCAGGCAGCTCACTTAGGAAAGAGAGACACAGAAAATAAACTCAGAGCAAACTCAGCCATGGCTGGGACCTGAGTGCTGGTGCTGCTTGTTTTAGTATCACAGCTTGGACTAGGGCACTATTTTTCAAGTAACACTAATCCAGAACTGATTAACATTTCACCTAAAGCATAAATGGCTTATTGTCATAAATTCATCACAAAATTACAGCAATTAAAAATGAGAAATGCACTTCAAGAAAATAGACTTACTGAGGGGGAAGGGGAGGGGAATATTTACTAGGGCATGCAGCTAAAAAACCTCATGCTGACAAAGCATGTTAGAGATTTCATGTAGAACTCTTATCATAGCCAGCCGGTGTTTGCACAGCCTTTCAGTCAAATGGGTTTTACTAAAGGATATTTGAACAAGAAAAGAACCCTTGAATCAGGCAGACACCACGGATGAAAGACTCACAATTTTGACAAAGCTCATACACTCAGGCTTAAAACAAAAGCATGAAACTCCTCCAGATTTGTAGCCAACTTTATTCCTTTCATAGTGCTGGCTTTCAAATACTTTGTGAAAAAAATGTTGTCATAACAATAAAGCGTGAATAGGCAAATCCATGTATTCCCAGTTGTTGTCCCAAGCAAACAAGAAAAACATTTCACACTTCACTATTAATACAATGTCTCTTTGTCCCAACACATGAAAGAGCTATTTAAAACAAACAAATGAAGAGATAGCTACATTTTCATGAAAGTCTGGAATTTTTTAAAATATCCAATGTATTTTCATGTCTCCTTTTGCAATTGGGTTTTTTCCACCAGCTCTGACCAGACAATGCCATCCAAAAATGCCAGAAGAGCTATAGAAGGGCAGTACATTGCGTGTTTCAATTGCCTGTCATCAACTGAGAATATATTAAGGTAATTAAAAGCCCTGCTAGTAAAGCCTGGGGCCTCTGCCCTCGGGTGGTGAAGACCAGTGCCAATGCACTGACTGAAATTTAAAGTCCAGAATTTGTCCCAGGGTGTCAATCTGCAAATAGTTATTGATATGTGGCTTTATGGGCATACTGGTTCCAACAGGAACAGCTTCGGCCCCTTCCTGCTGGGCGTTCCTGGTGCTTCTACCACCACAGCATCACCCTGTGCACCACTTAGAAAGGTAACTTCTGAGTTCAGCAGGTCTTTGGAAGATCAAGGCCCACGTGGTGACCAACATCCCTGAAACACTGCCAGCCTTTCACGCTCTGACCACCTGAAATGCCCCTTTCTGTGCTACTGGGAGTGAACAGAGGAGGTGGGAGGTGCAGTGGCCGGGGCAGTTCGGGGCAGAAGATGCACAGAGGCTGCAGCCTCTGCTCTTGGCTCATCCCCATGGGAGCTGCTGGGAGTTTTCCCTGAGCTCCATGGGGATGGCGATCAAGGAGCAGATCCCTTTATCTGAGGGAGCGCGGGTGGGTGATGGGGATGGGGGTGGTGACGGTGGTCAATACCCTGGCAAGATGTAGCTCCTTTGTCCCAGGAGCAGAGCTCATGACCTGTTAAGCAGCAGTTGGGCAAAACTGAAGACCCCAGTGCCAACAAGGAGCGAGAGAGCTTGACTGGTTTCACCAGTGTTAAGTTTTTCTTCTTTCTATAGATATTTATACCCAAGTTTTAATGCTCAGGTAAGAAATGCACACTGTTCTTTTGTCATTGCCTACGCTGTAGCTTAGCCAAATATTGAAAGGTGGATTAAAAGAAAGGGATTCTGGATTTTTCTCCTACCTCTCCCTTTCTTTTGTGTCTTTGCAAAGTCTATAGAACTTCATACATAGACATAATATAGCTCAACTGAGTCACAACCAGTACAGCCAGCTCTGTGTACAGAACACATCTCTGCAGGATGTGTACTCTGCTCTGCATGGTGTGTCATTTGCTGATTTTTAACATGTTAAGTATTCAGATTTTCTTCTGAGTACTGAGAAAAAAAGTCTGCTTGATTTTTTTCATCATTCTGATTATTTTTCCTTGTGATCCTTGCTTTTATTCTCTATTCTCACACTTTGTGCTGCCCAAATTAGCCAAAAGCTACTATCATGAAAGTACACAAGGAGGCAACGATCAATATTGATAAAAGTTTGGTCTGCCTGTACCAATTCTTCATTTATCATCCATTTTTGGTTGCTCAATGCAACCATTTTCTTCCTGGCATATTACTCTTGTTTTATTATGTGGTTAATGCCACATTAAGTCTTAGAAGAATCCAGACTTTTGTGTTTCTCATGTTCCATAACATAACATAACACATAACACACATAACAAGAAAGCTGGGGATGGACTTTGCACAAAGGCACATAGTCATAGGACAAGGGGGGATGGCTTCAAACTGACAGGGGGTTGATTCACATTAGATATTAGGAAGAATTTAGTGCAATGAGGGTGGGCAGGCCCTGGCACAGGTTGCCCAGAGATGCTGTGGATGCCCCATCCCTGGGAGCGTTCAAAACCAGGCTGGATGGGGTTTTGAGCACCCTGGGCCAGTGGAAAGTGTCCCTGCCCATAGCAGAAGGTGGAACTACGTCCAACAAACACCATTCTAGGACTCTGTGATAACAGAATAAACTCCACAAGGCAGTGGGGATTATGCCACAAGCACAATATTCTCCCAGAAGCCAACAGCAGTTTCCAGCTATGGCTTTGGGGGCCAGAAGTCTTTATTATTATTCAACACAGATTTCCCCTCCACACCAATTCACCGTTCTGCTTTCCCATGGCATTTAGCTTTCCAAAGCTGGCTTAGGAGACTGACATTTGCATGGGGAAAAAAGTAAGGTGAATTTTGAGTCTAGAGCTTGGTGTCTGAGCCAGGGGACTCTGCAGGAGGCAAAGCACAGGTGAAATGCCTGTGAAAGCACAGGTGGAGGAGCTCAATGCTAACATCCCATCACTGGGATGGCCTGACACCTTCTGCCCTGTCTGTGTCAGGTCTAAGGGCTTTTCTGTGTCTCCTATGTGAGACAGAAAGAGTGTGGATTCCCAATTCTCTCCTCCTGCCCCTCAACGAGCTGTTTATAGGATTACAGGCTCTTCCTCCAGACGCAGTATCATGGTCTCCTGCCCAGGCTGAAGCAAGTGGCAAGGATGGGTTAGCAGCAGACGTGCCGCTATGTGTTAATTAAGCCTCAGCTCGGGGTGATGTGGAGCGGTGGCCACCAGAGCCCCAGCACCCCACAGCCCCAGCCCCCAGACGGGCAGTGGTGAAAGCCCAGCGCTCAATGAAGACACTGGGAGTCCTTAAGACATCTTTTGAAAGAGATTAAACAGCCCCCACACTGGATTAGAAAGATGATGCCTGACACATTTAGTTTCCGTTACCTTTTGTGTACCGGCTCAGTGCACAGACCTGGACCAAGCAGTGCATTATGATGCAAATTTGCTTGAATCCCTCTGGGATTTCACAGAATCCATAAAACCTTCACAGCAGGAAACCCTATTCTTACTCTCCGTGCACATATCCTGCGTAAGCTGTGCCTAAGGGCCATCTAGAGGATGCTGAGCTCCCAGAAAGCGAAGGGGTCAGGGGTTCGTGGTGAGAAAAAGGACTTTAATCGTGGCATGCCAGTAAGTGGGGATGAGCAAAAGAGCCTCAGCATTCCTTAGATTTTCCCCACTGAAGTATGTTGTGGAGTAAATTAGAAAAATTCCCAGGCTGGATTGTGTGATTAAGAAAAACTCTTTGTTGCCAGAGGAATCACTTCATCGAGGAGTGACGAAGAATAGATAAGACTGAGCAGAACAACCTGATAAAATATTATGACAAAGATCCATTCGGTGAAAATATTTTAATACGCTTCTTTTCTCCAGTGCAAGGAAAAGAAGGCTCCAGTGATATTTCCAAGAGAAATATGTATTTAATAGCTCTCATACACTTCCTTGAAGGAAACCACTCAAAAATCTGAACCCTCTCTTTTCAAAAGGGGGCAGGGGAAAGAAATAATCGTGCAAATCATTTATCTCCCATATGCTGCGGAGAAGGAACAATTTCTGCCCTCAGCTCCTGACCACAGAGTTATTTTGAGGGAGGTCTGCTATTCAAGCCACGCTGTTCTCTTATTTTTACTGGCACTGGAGAAGCAGGAGGTTGTGTGCGGAAGGGAAAGGCTTTTCTGCCTCTCTTGGAAGTGCCAGCACTGCTCGGCCAGGAGAGCAGAGACGACCCGCCACGCAGGCTCCAGTCCCCACGTCCACCCAGCCAGACTCAAACCCAGGCTTGGCCCAACAAGCTCATCAAACTCCATTTTCTTCAACAAATAAATGAATGGTAAAAGAAAAAAAAAAAAAAAAAAAGAAAAAAAAAGCCAACCAGCTGGCTAAATCCAAGTTTACCCCCAGTCCCCTCAAACCTTTCCCCCCAAGCCCCTCGCTCAGAGGAAGCCCAAGCCCGATGGCAGATGCTCAATAGTCTTTCTGCTCCACGTGCCAAAGCAAACAGGGGGAGCTTTCAGAGCCCTCCCCACAAGCTTTGTGTAAAACAAACAGAAACAGGTCTTTCTACACACCTAAAATATTTTTAAAAAAGCTTGCTTTTCAGACTCTCTACTATTCTTTCTTGCCCTCGATTCAGTTTCACACTCCAAGAGACATTGTCAGGCTGAAATGTTAGTTTAGCTGTCATACCCTGCAGAAGAGAAAAAAGAAAGGCAGAATGGTTCATTTTCTCCACTCACGATGCAGCGAGACTTTGCCATAGACAAAGCTTTAAATATAAAGGAGTGGACAACGCCTTATTCAAGTGTTCACATGTATTCGCTGCCATTAATTGAATCCAATGTAGAGTTGTTCATTTCTTAGAGCAAACCCTTCAAAGCCTGTGCAGAACCTGACAGGACAAAACAATCACAGATTTCAGTAGCTTTGCAAGGGACTCTCAGTGCATCTTCATTGCAGTTTATTGGTCCTATTTCTTCAGTACACCTTCATATGCCCCTTTCTGTATTCCTCCTGGGCTACTTGGATTTAGAGGCTCTTCATCTACTGAAACCTCAAGTGAAATGAACAAAATTTAGGTGTAGTCTACAAGATAAATAGAAATCTCTTAGATAAGCTGGGGTTTACGTGCTAAGAAACAAAACATGCTGCTTCTCATACTTCTTAGCTCCCTTTAATAGGATGCTAATAAAAAAAACATAGAAAGTGGGAGGTAGAGAATGGAAGGTATTTCTTCTGAGCCAAAGTGAGACCAGAGGACAGAAGACATCTCTCACTTCACCCATAACTTCAAGATCTAGACCACTGCTGGAAGATTCAACCACTGCAGTTGGTTATACTGCCTTACCATACCATCACAAAGTTCATGAAGTTTCCTTGATAATAAAGCATCATGCATTCATTTTATAATTGTTGGTAACATAGGTCCTGCTTCTAGGTTTCCCTTTGATGTGTGTTTTTTCTGGGTGAGCGATCTTTGTGAATAACTCCTCCAGTAACGTTGCCCTCCAGATGGGGATTTTGTTTTTTAAGCTGTAGTACGTTGCAAATTAACCCAGTGGAGTTCACAAGGGGCTTACGGGAGGTGTCAAAAAGAGAGCTTGTATTGTGTCTGGGTTGATTTATGACCATCTTTAAGACTCCACCTTGGCTGCACTTTGCTCAGGGAAACCTGCTGAAGCAGGGAATCAGATGAGGATTTTAGCAGAAACCAAAAAATTGAGGATTGAGGTCTAACCTCGTTTGGTATGTTTTACTCCCTAAAAAATCAAACAATGCAATGTGCATATGTGGGGGCTCATTTTACTTGTAATTCATTTGCTGGGACAGCAGCACCATCTGGCACTGATAGTGAGTAGGTAGCTTTTGGGGATAACAAATCTTGCACAAAGCAGACACTGCCAAAAGAGACAAGTATTGGTATTTCATCCCCTTGAAGGGCTGAGTAGAATGGACAAATTAACCATATGATATTAATACCTGAACCTTAAGTCACTTTTTCCATCAATATGAACAAAAGCTTTCCAAAAGAAACCAAAATAATCATCCACCTGTGACTTGCATGAGAGACCTTTTGGCAAACCGAAAGCAGAGGAGGGTGGAGGAATCAACAAGTGGATCCTAATTCCCTGGGAAAGTCCAGGACACAACATCTCCCTTCCTATATTTAACTGAATCAGGAATTTATTTTTTTTCTATAAAATGTTTCATACTGACAGACTCGATAAGGGAGTCTCCGTGTTCCTGAGCGCTCCAGTGGTGCAGGGGCAGTCCACACTCCAAAGCATTGTGGAGCTGTGCCAGGAGAGAGCAGAACAGAGAGGTAAAATGAACAATGCCTTCCTGGGAGAAAGCCCAAGATTTATTTCTCACCCTGGGCAAAAGGAAGGAAGAAAACTCGGTGTTACCCAAGTGGGCAGTTCTGTGGAGAAACGGGACTTCTGCCTTTGGAGGGGAACAAATGGAACAAAAATAAGGAAACCACAATTTTCAACACAAAGTCCAGTTTACTTGTTCAGTGATGCACATAAATACTGGTCAATTCGTGAAGTTCACTGTTTTCTCTAAAAACAAAGACACTGACATCCATCTGAATCTTACATTAATTTTTTTAATCCAAGCAACACAGTGGGGGAACAGAGGATATCTTCGGGGTCCAAGTCCTGGGCAAGCTCTCCCAGATCAGTGCTTGCAGGAAGAATTTAATTCCTTTTCTCTAACTATAACCTCATAGAATACACCTGTAGAAACTCAAATTGGAGGCAAATGTTGCACAGTCCGGGTGTTAGAAAGGCACACTTGCTTTCTGCCATGGAGTTCCTTTAAGGCACCATGGACCAAAGCAACACAAAGAAAGCTTTAGTCCAAATGGACTCTCAAGTTCACAGAATATGTCATATGCACGTTACTATTTTAGGGCACCTTTTTTATTTATTTTAAACATAAATTACGCTGTGGGAAAAGCTGGCTGCATGTCAGCACCGCAGAAACCTAATTTTAACTCCAATGAATACAACTATTTACAAGGCCCCCTTTCTGCAGAGGAAAAGCCCTGCCATTGCTGGCAGTTTTGATGTGATATGAACACATATTTCTAAGACATTCAGATGGACTGGCCTAACAAAATACCGTGTTTTTACTCATGCATCTTTAATGTTCTTGGCAGCTCCCAGTCAGAGCACTGTCATTCAAAATAAGGGAATGACAGCCATTAATATGGAAACATTCAAGCTTTTAACTGAGCCGGAACAATAATTATGCCATCCAGTTTTATTTTGCAGAGTATTGACCTTGGTCTCCACGAGCAAACAAGATCCAAAAGACAAAGACACAAAGAGGTGTTTGGGGAAAGAGACACAGAAGTTTTCTGAGCCTTGCACAGCATCAGAACCCTCGTTTGAAACTAAAAATATCATCTCAGAGGCTATCATGGGATTCGTGGTATGACACAAGAGTGAATCAGGTCTTCACTACAGGAAACACTAATGCTCTGAAAACACTGTGCTGACACATCAAGGGAACAGCCTCCGAAGGGGGAACTCAGCGTTGCACAACCTACACCACACTTGGCCTAAATATAAATAAATTATAGGAGCACATGCTCCGTACACCACTCCCAGATGCTGGAAGGGCAAAGACCAATAATGAAAACCAAGGCTAGAGGGGAAAATCTGTCGTCAAACACCACACTCGGGGGGTGAGGAGGGGGAACAGCTTTTAATGAAACAGGTTGCGACAGTCTGAGAGGAGCCAACGACAACGGGGGATGGTGGAGCTGATGTCTCCAGGTCTTCTCAGTGGTTACAAGAAAGGGCCATAACCCTTCGCAGGCAGTGAAATTCTGTTTTATGACACCTATAAAAGCATGCAGGGTTTTTGGTTTTTTTTTCTGAAACAGTAAACAGATGGTTTTCTTGTGCTCAGAAGCAAAAAGGAACAGATTCCTCAGTGTTGACATGAGATACTGATGATATGATAAATTATACAGTATTTGTGTGAGTGTTTGGCCAGGGTTGTATCCTGATGAAGTACAATCTCCTGCAGCAGCATACAGTGTCCATCAAGCTCTTCTTCTCAAGAGGAGGAGGAAGAGGAGGGAGGAGAAGGGGCAGGGGGGTCCAACATGCAAAAGTAGCAAGGAAAAAATACTAAAAAGAAAAAAAAATCCAGACAGTTTGTTTAAATTTGCCTTTGACCATCCTCTTTATGAAGATGATCTCCAGCTACACTTGCCTGGTCACACAGTCCTGTGAGGTGATGTCTCATCTTGCCCCCTGCTTGTCTGCAATCCAGCTCTGACTGACAGTGGGTTTTTCAGCTGGTGCCAAGGGGAAAAAAAGGCTTTCCACTACCCTGAGCTGGGCATTTGCAAACATCCTGCTATGTTTGTGGCCCTAGCGACTGATAGTCACAAACCACGGGGATAAATCCACAAGGCAAACCGAATGGAATTTTCCCTCTGCGTGCACATAGGCTACTGCATATGTGTGTGTGCTTAGACTAATGCAACAGAAGTCTCTGTCAAGATCTGAATTATATTTCCAAGTTGCAGCACACATTAATTTTTCAGGATTTGGAAACAGGCACTCGTCTTGTCTAGACTAGACTATCGTAATTCTCTGACAAATGGCCTTTTTTCCAGCTGCTTAAACAGTCCTCATGAAAGTCCCGTCTCCTCGTGCTTTCCTCCATCCAGGAGAAACATGCAAACACTTCTGTCTCTCTCCATTTTCTTCACTTTTAATCTCTTAATTTATAGACAGACACTTGAAATTGCCACACATACATGGACAAGGAAATCCCCAGAAACCCAAATACCGACTGTCTTTGTGCCTGGGCTTAACCTGCAGCACATAAACAGCAGCATTCCCCTGAAGGTTGCCATTCACGCATTCAACGTGGCTAAGGATTTCCAGGACTGGAGCCTGAAGGTGCAGCTTGTGCACACATCAAAAAAAGATTTTAACCTCAGAGAGGCTGTAGCAGCAGTGGCATGGCAAGGCAGGGTGAGAAGAATCATAGAATCATAAAATCAGAGAAGAAGGGACAGAGGTCAAGACTGAGTCTTCTCTTACTTGGGCTGACCTTGAATTTTTGGGAGCCCCAGCCATGCCGTGGTCCAAATTGCCACTTTTTGGATTTACTCAGCTACCCCTGCTCTTTGCCAGTTCCCTGGAGAGTCAGTGGCATCCGCCAGGCAAAGCATTTCCAAGGCATCCTGGAAAGGGTATGGTTGCAGGATGTGAGCAAAGTCAATTTTCATGTCTGGAAGTCTCTTTGGAGAGGTTTCAAGTCACTGCCAGTTTTTTTGCCAGACTATCCTATCTAGGCAACCTCTAGGGAGTTAGAATAATTTCCTCATCACTTATTAATTCAAACACATTCTTTACCTTGATGTGAGCTCCAGTGAAGTCTTCTCTAAATTCCTAGTTCCCTTTGAAGACACATCTCTGTAATCAGCCTGCAAAGTTTCCTGACTCCTGTATGAGATGACAAACTTTTTAAACCAGCACTTCTGGCTGAGATCGGCATTGCAGCAAAGCTGGAGGGGAAAGCCTTTGCAAACACCCAGAGAGCTTCCCATACCGTAGGAATGTAGTCCCCTTTATTTTATTTGTATTACAAAAACCCTACTAGTGACAAAAAACCCAGAGTTTCATCTTCTAGTAGGTGTGTAAAACAAGTACAAAAGAAATCCAGGCAGACAGGGAGATGAAGAGGAAGAAGCAACATGGAATTTGAATAGAGTTTGAATTTCCAGGGTAGGTGGAATTAATTTTTTTGGTGAAAAAATTAGGTTTATTTGTCTGTAAGATGTTTGTCAGTTGTACTCAATAACCCTACAGCAACCTGAAAGGTAGTTTTTCACAAAAATCCCAGCTCTTGACATAGTGTGCCTTTGACCTGATTTCTTCATCAAATAATTCTTTATAACTGACAAATAGCTGAAGCTGCAGGAGTTGGACAGAAACTATATTTTTAAGGCAAAGGCATTTCAAAAAAAAACCCTGCATTCAAGTTGCAAGTAATACTGTGCAGTGCATTGTAGAGTGGTTTGGCTGGAGGGGACCTTAAAGATCACCCAGGTTTTTTGGAGACAGAAGGGCACAAGCCCTGCCACTTGTCAGAGGCAGTTGTGTACCTAGAAAGCCCCGTGCTCCAGAAGATGAAATATTCTGCAGACGTTCACAGATGGAGGTGCACAGAAAAGGAAAAAAAAAAAAGAAGGTGCTTTAGCACCTGCTTGTCTGTGCCAGTTTCTTTTTTCCCTGGCTTTGGGCACCTCCATCCTCCTCTTGGCACGCATCCCGCGATAGGCAGTTAGGCTGTTTTCTGGGGAGGAGGATGGTAATTGGGGGACATTCCGCTTTTGATGTGCAGGGCAATTAAATCCTCCATGAATAGAGGAGAAAATGAACCATTCGGTGTCACTTGAAAGCGGAGATGTGTAGTGCCATTTCTAGGCACCAGTGTGAAATACAGAGGGGCAGAAGGGCAGCCCGGAGCCCTTTATGCTGCAGCCAGAGCCGCCTGCAGATGCAGCGGCACAACAGCCCATTCAGAAGGGAGACTATACAATAGGTCATGAGAAAAACCTGTTGCTCCTGATTAAGTTTGCAAATACTGTATCTGCAGGGATTCAGAGACCAGATGAAAAGTCCCAAGTGGAATTCGGACGAGCAGCGACTCTGCACCGCCAACAGGGCTTATTAAAGCAGCATTCACCCAGCAGCTCTCCCAGTCCTTTGCACACATCATGCAATTACCATTTTGACAGGTTTGGGCTTCCTTTTAAAGCAGCAGTTAAGAACATACCCTGAAACTCTGTGTTTGATTAATTAAAATTCATTCTAATATTCACATTTTTGCATCCAATCTTATAAACGTTTCCAAGAAGAAAACAAACTACCTGGGATTCACTCCACCTTCAAAAGAGTTAATTACAAACATTTTGGGGAATGTTAGCAAATCTTGATACATTCTTAAATGCCACAGAAGTTTACAAAACAGTGTTTAAGGAAGACGTAAGTGCAACTTCCTTATCAAACAGACAGGAAAATGGGGAAAAAGTGCATAGAATTGTTTCCACAGCATGGTCTTTTAAGTTACTTCTCAAGCCACGTGTGATGTGGCATCTCAGGGCAGGTGAGGCCGTATGTAGGAACTCGAAATATGAAAGTCAGCTTTATGCTACCTACAAAGACAAAGAGGACAGATTCAGACTTAAGGTAAGCACAGTCTTTGAAAGGAAAAACAGCACAGGAGACCTGATTTTTTCCTAAAACACTTCTCTAACAAAGTCAGTTCTGTCACGCGTCTAGCAAACTTCATTCTTTCTTGAAGCTGCTCCCATCTGCAGCTGTTGGCATTAAAAAAGCACCTGAATCTGTTTAGAAAGCACAGCAGAAAAACCAGGCTGTGACCATCACACACTGCAGTGAAAGCATCCTCGTGGTCAGCTGTGGGGCAGGAACAGGAGACAGCCACTTAACACCAAAACTCCTCTGGGGATCAGCTTCACAGCCCTGTAATTGTTAGGAAACTCATGAGGGGCGTTTTAAAGCGATGATTTTGGGACACAAGAGCTGTGAGGTGGGAGATGACAGAGCCAGAGCTGAGCCTGCTCTCCGGCTGGAGTGCTGCTCACGGAGGGACCACCGAAACCCCTGCAGTGGCAGCCAGGGCAGAGTCAAGGGTGCCAAGCTCATGAGGTGGCTTTAAGTCAACACCAAGCAAAAGTGTTTATATGGAAAGAGGCAATTCACTTAGCAGGAGGGAAAAAAAAAGGTATTTGTTCAATTCTATAAGGATTCCAGAGTCTGGGCTTTTAAAGGTACATTAGCACTCCTATATGACCAAGTGTTTACTTTTTCTGTCTACCTCATTTTCTTAATTATTGAGGATCCCCAGAGTCTTATCTAGATCCAAGTGGGTTTATACATTAACTCTCAACATAGCATTTTGAAGCAGAGCTTTAAGAAGCCTCTCCTGCTCTCCCTTGCTTATACACCAGACCCAGGGCCATCTATAACTGTGTGGAAAAAGATTGCTTCAGAAAGACAACTTACTACTGTTTTCTTACCTGTGAATTAGACTAAAATCCTGTGCTGCATTTTGCTACAATAACCCACAATTCTTTAGTAACGTCTCGGGAAAAGGCCCATTTTCTTTGAAGTGTTTTTCCAATGCAGCCCAGGTAGTTGCAGTCGAAGTAATCAAGTGCCATTTTCCAAAGCAGCTGCAATGCAAACTTTATGACTTTCATTCAGGAGCAGCGCAACCTAAATTAAAATTAATGCAATCAGACTACTTGATTCATATGCTGCTGCACACCAGAAATGTAGCGTTCAAAAATTTCATGTACACACCGTGGTATTCAAGCACAGCATATTGTCCATGAAAACAGTGCCTAGAAAAAGCACTGCAAACCCAGTATTTGGAAACATATTCTCCTCATTTCACATTTCCTTCCTTCCTTCCCTTAAATCATTCACAAGTGTCTCAGTATTCAATAAACAGAAAATACAAATTATAAACCCAACTAGATATTTTGCATAATATTTCATCCATCAATCTGTTTAAAAACAGCAGGAAAAAAAAATCTTTATGACCTCATTTTCTATATCCAAAGTGACAAGATTGTTGGCCTATGCACTAAAACCTACCTAAATTTTTCCTCTCAAGTATTGCCAAGGAGGTACTCATACTTTTCCAAAAGAGCACATCTCAAGCCTCTGGCTGTAAGGCTTCATGCACTGGTTAAATAAAATTAGAAATCCAGCCTAAAAGAAATCAAACATGTCACAGACATCTAGGCATGGTATTCCATTACAGATATTCCATTGCAGAAATTACTTGGAAATGCTACAGTTTGATGCTATGGTTTCCTTAATTTAATTTAAAATTACCTCAAGAATGTTAATCATCTCACAGTGGTAAATCCCTCCTTGTGCCAAGAATTTCCCAGAAAACCTAGAACTCTTTGTTCACGCTGATTGGGATCTCCAGGGGATTAGGTGGTCTGTCCATAGAAAGGCAAAGGAGGGAGAATAATTCAAACCAGTCTTTGAAGATCAAAATGCCTCGTAATCCATCGCTGAGTGGGAATCAACAGCAAGGATTCACCCAGGCCATAATTTAGGCTGGTTTACCTGAATACAGGTGTTGTAGTTATTGGCTCTAAGTATCACCTCAGGGCTACAACCGAGCCTCCAACCCACAGGGTGCTGCACAAACATCTCATAAAGCAGAGTCCCTGCCCTTCAGGGAGGTGAACAGTCTCCTGGTACAGCTACCAGGTGGCACGAGAGAGCTGGCCAGCGTGGTCATGGAGCAACCAACCTTCTCTGCTGCTGTTTGTGGTCAGCACTGGCTGGAGCAGCACACCTGACAGGACTGATGGAACAGGACATCGCACTGGATTCATGGAGCAGGACATCTCACTGGATTCATGGAGCAGGACATCTCACAGGTCTGATGGAGCAGGATATCTCACTGGATTCATGGAGCAGGACATCTCACAGGACTGATGGAGTAGAATATCTCACTGGATTCATGGAGCAGGACACCTCACAGGATTCATAGAGCAGGACATCTCACAGTACTGATGGAGTAGAATATCTCACTGGATTCATGGAGCAGGACATCTCACAGGACTGATGGAGTAGAATATCTCACTGGATTCACAGAGCAGGACATCTCACAGGACTGATGGAGTAGAATATCTCACTGGATTCATGGACCAGGACACCTCACAGGACTGATGGAGGAGAATATCTCACTGGATTCATGGAGTAGGACACCTCACAGGACTGATGGAGTGGGATTTCTCACTGGACTTCGGTGCACAATCAGCTACTGCCCACCAGCTGAGCTCATTCCACACACACTTCTAGGCCAGAGCAAACGCAAAGTCGTAAGAATTGGCAAAACACTCTCCCACTGCAGACTATGTTAAGAATTGCACCATTTCTGCAAAAGGTCAGAAGGAGACATGAGGCTCGTTCTCAAATCTCTGCTGACACAGGGAAATTGTGCATTGGAGCCCTGGTTCTCGTGTGAGCCAGAATGTACAGCCTGAGAACATGGACCTCTCTCACACACATCTGTCACACATCTGAGGGGTCACAGACACACAAGGATAGCAAGGGCTCCAACTATTGCATCTCACATAAGAAAACAAGTTTGGACTCAGCCATGTGGACTCAGGCTGCCAAGGAACTCGAGTTTCCAGAGTGAAAACACTTGTGCAAGCAATGGAAGCAAGAACGGAGTTTGACTCCAGAGCTTACCAGGAGGGAAATAAAGAGGAGAAAAGGAAAGTAAAATTTCTTTCTATTGCATGAGGGAAAAGAGACAAGAAGTGGATGATGTGCCACTGCCAGGATTAATGAGCTCTAGAACACCTAATAAAAGTGCTCAGGGAGTTCTGCAATCTCAGAAAGAAAGAGGCTGTAGAGAGATACCACTCTTTTCACACATCCTACAGGAAAACCAGGGAGAAAAAGAAGGGAAACATACTTGCACTGCAGAGCAAAACACTCTGAGCTCTGTGTTTAATTAGGAATACGCACCAGGTTTGCCAAATAGGGGAGGGAGCATTTGTAGGACACAAGAATAAACTTTCTTCAACAGAAAACTTTTTAAAGAGAAACTGTTCTAGGCTCAGAGAAATGCCTCCCCTCTGCAGTGGCAGCTGGGGAACACAGGAGGGAATGAGGACAGCCATTAGTGGAGAGCCTAATGGTGAGTTGGAACAGAGATGTTGCGGGATGGAAAAAGATGGAGCATGAATGTCATATTCAAATAGGAATAGTATTTTCAAGGCTGGAGAAAAGGACATCCAGCTCACAAATGTCTGGTGAAGGACTGTCAGATCCATTTCACAGAATGCATCACAGAATGGTTTGGGTTGGAAGGGACCTTAAAGACCGTTTAGTTCCAATTCCCCTGCCATGGGCAGGGACACCTTCCACTAGACCAGGTTGTTCAGAGCCCAGTCCAGCCTGATCTTGGACACTTCCAGGGACGGGGCATTCACAGCTTCTCTGGGCAACCTGACAGTACCCTCACAGTATAGAATTTCTTCCCAATATCCCATCTAAGCCTGCCCTCTGTCAGTTCAAAGCCATCTGCCCTTGTCCTGCCATACCACGCCCTTGTCCAAAGTCCCTCTCCAGCTCACTTGGAGCCCCTTTAGGCACTGGAAGGGACTCTGAGGTCTCCCCAGAGCCTTCTCTTCTCCAGGCTGAGCAGCCCCAAATCTCTCAGCCTGTCTCCATGGCAGAGCCGCTCCAGCCCTCGGAGTATCATTTCATGGCAAAAGCAGCACAGGTAACCCTGCTGAGGAGAACATCAGTGGCAGAACTGAGCAGACACAAAGACCCTTTAGGTGCCTGCCCTGGAGACTGACTCACAGTGAACTCAGTGGCACACTTGGAAGCGGCAGCAATCCCGTTCCAGGTGAGCAGCACTAAATAGCAGCTACATGACAGAGCAAACACAGCCACAGACTGTGCTGGGGGGAAGGAGGGGAGGGGGAAGCCCCAGTGAGGAGAGGCAGGCTGGTCCCAAGTGAGATCATGGAGAGAACACGTGGGATGCAGCCAAAGTAAACAAGAGGCAGATCTCTGTGACAGCAGAGCAGGAAGACATGGATGTACTTAGGGAGCCATTCCCAGAGGCTGGGAGGGCAGGGAGAGTGTGCCATGCAAGCAGCCTCACAGAGCCAGAGTGTGGCCACCTATTTCCATATCTGCACATCTCAGAGGGTGGGTCCAGCAACCCAACAGAGCTTCACACTGAGCTATAGAACAGTAAAACCATTCATTTTCTGAAACTGGCCAAAATTCATCAAGTGCCATAAGAAGCACGAGGAGGGAGCAGCTGTGCACACAAGCCCAGGTTTCATCTGAAGGGGTTTCACAGCAAGCTCGGTAGCTGACAGAGCTGACACCATGATGCAGAGGGAAGCCAGAGGATTTATCTGCTGGTCAAGCATTAAGAAGCGGAAAGCAGATGTGCAAAAGGTACCACAACTGACAGGAGGACGAGTCTGGGCAGCTTTAAAAAATCCAGCCCAAGGAAAAACCTGTTTGTTTGGATGGAGCCTATTCATCCACTAGTGACTCAAGGCAATGGCATATGGTAACAAGCCAAATGGCAGTGAAACATGAGCCACAGGAGACAGGGACTAACTCAAAGAAAACCAGTCAAGGCTAACCCAAACGATGGCATGAGTGGCAGGAGAGAAAAGCTCAGCCCAGATGGCACAAAAGGAAGAAGTTATATGACACAGAGTCAGCTGCAACTCCACAGAGCAGAGCCACAGGGGTAGACTCACATCAGGAGTGGAGCTCCACAGTTGGAGCAAGACCCACAGAACAAACCACACAGCCCAGCCCTGGATCAGTAGCCAGTGCTCCAGGAGAGGATGAACACAAAGTCACTTTCAATCCACCTCCAGAAAGTCACTTTACAACAGTTAAAGCAAGCGCATCTCCTCCTTGGCTTGTAAGTTCTGGGAATGTAAACAGTCATTATGCAAAATAAACTACGTTTGTATCTACATAACTGTGATATTTGACATAGAAAATGTCAAGAAAAACACAAGAGGTGAGAAATACACACTGTCTAAACTTCACCTCTAGCAGGAGGCCACCTAACTTTTTTGGAAACACCTTTAATTGCATCTAATGCATTAAAAAAAGGCCTCACGCTTGTTATGTGTTGTGGCTGTGCCTCCCCTATAAAGAGGCATAAACCTCACCAGTTCCCAGCTATCCAGCAGAAAAGAGCTACAACACGGCTCAACTGGCATGTGTTCACTCCTGCCGACCTCACAGGGAGAATAAATACATTGAACAGCAAGAGGAGCCCAGGTATTACTCTAAGCAGACTCTATATAATTACTAAAAATAGATGCTATGGAAAATCCCTGTGCTTTAAGCCACTGCAGCCTTGGGCCAAATTCCAGAGGCTGTCACAACTGACAATGTGCACGTTTGTTAAGCAGCAGCCCAGGCCACATCTAGTTGATTGGGGACTCCATAATGTATGTTTTACTAATGAATTTTATGGTAGCTGTGCCAGATCAGCAAGTTTATTTGGGCACATTCATGCAGATTGTACATCCACTTGGAGCAGAAAGAAACTTCTTCATCTTTCCAGTGCTGTGGAATAAAGGGGATGTGTTCTCCCAGTCAAGGAGCACATTTGGCAAGCTGAACACGGGTCTTAAAGGCTTTGAGGAGGGTCTGCCACGGCGTGATTAGGGTCTCTTGCATTTTGGAATGGACTCTTTGGGGGAGTAAATGTTTTTTCTGTTATATTTCCCACACAGCCTGTGGGGTAGAAACAGGGTAAATAACAGAAAAATCATTTTTGCTCACAAGAAAATGTGTTTGGAGCCCAGTGTTGTGTTGTGTCCATGAAGGAAGCGGGAGAGGGCGGGCTCCTGGTGCCCTTTACCCAGGCTGAGCCCTGGCTGAGCTCCCGGGGCTGTGGGGCTGCAAGCAGAGCTGATGCTGATGCTGCCTCCCCTGCTCCTGCCCATCCCTGTCCTCCTCTTCCTTGGATTTCACAGCTGTGGCTGCAGGAGGTAATTCCTCAAACGCACGATGAAAGGTGATTGTGTCACTAAGGCTGCGTCAGGAGCTCCTTATTGGTGCCCTCCTTAAAACTGGCCAATGGACCTGCCCCTTCGGCTGCTTCCCATCTTCATCCCTTTCCAAATATATCTCTCCCACTCCTGGATATCTGATTGCTGCAGCCTTGCATTAGGCAAACCAGGGAAGCTCATTGCTCATCCTACCTGCATTAGAGACAGGAAAATCCAGTAGCACCTGGGCGAGCAAGGATGAGCAGAGCAGGTATCTGCATTTATAGCTTTGCTCCATTCCCTCCTAGGGCTCTAAGCACTTAGCCAAGAGAGAAAACACGAGTATTATTTAAGCTGGGAGAGGAGTCAGCATTTCCAAGTGAAAACTTGTTCTGTAGGCACATTGTAAGCAGGCAAGAAAATCTCATTGCATACAATTTGTCACTCTCCTTTGATTAAGTCTTAGTTTTCCACATTTTCACCCTGTGTGCTTCTCCATCCCTCTCCCCCCTCCCTCCCAACGCACCGGGTCCCCTCTCACAATTCCCAGATTGTGCCTTAAACAACAATACCCCATCTGAAAGGCTATTATGCAGATCCATGAATACATAATTCAAAAATCAAGCTACCACAACAGTTGCCCTTAACTTTTTTAGCCCCATTGTCGGGTCGAGTGGCGACGTTCAGCTGCGACAGCCGACGACAGAAATATGACACACGCAGGTTTTCCCACAGCCTTTCGCCCCTTCTCCAGGCTAATCCCATTGAGGGCATTGATGCCTGGAGCACAATGCAGGGATCCCCGCCGTGGGCCGGGGACTGGCCGCGGCTCAGCCACCCCGTGCCAGGGGGATCCCCTGCCACGGCTCGGATCTGGGGGTTCGGGGGGGATAGCACGGACCCCTTTGCAGGGATCCCAGTCTGGCTGTAGGCGATGGAGCCGCTGTGTGAGTTTGAACGTGAGAAACAGCCATTTACTGCACCACAGTAAGCAAAACTACCGCGCAAAAATTGCCGCTCCAAAATAACACATCAACAAAAAAAAATCCCCCTCGTACTGGTTTGTTGCTGCCTGTTGGATTCCTCCTGCCATTTTAGGCTAATTTCGGAGAACACCAAGAAACAAGACTTTATAATCATCATCTGCACACCTTCAGACCAAAGCAGGTCTTACAGATTAAAGGGTAACTGGGTGTGTTTTGTCTCTGTGACCCAGGCAGACTGACCCACAGCACTGTCACTTGACACCTGGCTCTGCACAACATGCCACCCTGTTAACTTGCCCCAAAAGCCCGGATGCATCCTCAGTGTCTGTAAAACAGCCCCTTTAATTTAGCCCGTTGAAAGGCAGTTTCTAATTAATGTCAGGCCAGTTTAGTGCTCTCAGTACTTTGCAGGGGCTTCCCAGGCATCTCTGTTCTCCACTGAGGAGCAAAGAACAGTCACTCTAAAGGTAATTTTGGCTTTTAAATTAAACCACAACAACTGTGAGCCTTTTTGACTGTAGTCAAAGCCAGTACAGTGACCCTCCTCCCACACAAGAGAATGAGATAACCAACTCTTTAGCCACTGGATTAATAGATTGTGAAAAGCCCATCTCTAAAATTCAGCACAAGCATTTGTAATGGTCTACAGACAAGCGAACGATGGCCTGATTTTTATTAAGTTTCACACAAAGGTGAATTAGTGTCCTTCACTATGGCAACAGCAATAAAAGGATATAGAAAGACTCCAAAATGTCCTGGCTGCTGGGGAAATTGGTTGGCATTCTGCAAGCTTATTCAACCGGGAAAGGGTTTCATTATGTGCACTTCCCTCAGGTTGGTGGGTCCCATCACGTGTTTCCCTCCAACCCACAGCTAGGGATGGGATAAGAAGAGAGCAGGAAATACAGAGCTCATCCAGTCCCCTAAAATGGTGTGGTTGTACAAGGAAGTCATCCTGCTAAAAGGAAGGAGAAGTACACAGTTAATAGTTGCTACTCACTGAAACCATTGGGGAAGAAAACAGGGAAGGAAAAACAGCAGGTCAAAGCCAGCTTGAGGCTTCCCACCAGCTCAGGCAGAGATGAAGCTTTGCTTCATCAGCTGATCCAGTGAACTGCATGCCCAGAGCTGCGAGATACCTGCTGTTGGCACTGACAACTCGCCAGCCAAAAAGCCACGCACTCTGCCTGGGCCCTACAGCTGCAGGGCTGGTTTCTCACTGCAGGGACCACATGATGCCTCTCCCTTGAAGCTTCAATGCTCTTTTCCATTGATTGCTGTCATCTCCTACAGATCCCACTACCCAGAGACTTTGTGAATGGTACCAAAAAATACCTAAAAGAAAGCCATGTACTCATTTGTACTCTGAAGGCAAAAAGTGGAATAAAAACCACAGGAGAACGAGCATTTACACTGGTCAAGGTTATGTTGCTGGGGCAAGTTCCTGTACTCTGCTTCTATCTGAAGAACTTTGCACCTGTGTGGCAAGATATGGTCTTCCTTCACTTTTAGTTCCAAAATACCACTAACTTGCCATAAGAATAGGAGTCTTGAAGTCTTGCATGAACCCAGCGAGCACTTCAGTCACCCTGATTCAAACTGTGGCTTTCATCCTCATTGACTCTGGATTGGGATAATCATATAAACCCATCTTCCTCACTGCCCCCACAGCCTTCATGGGGGTATTTCAATTTTCATTCAATCATAGAATTAGAGAATAATTTAGGTGGGAAGGGAGTGCTTTTGGAGGTCAGCTGGTCCAGCTCCCTGTGACCCAAACATGTCCATTCAGCCATCTTTTTCACTTGTGAAAATTCTCTTGCAATTTGTCCTTGAGCTTCACCTTATCTATCTATTGATAGAGCAATGGCTTGGTGGACTTTCACCTCCCCTTCACTGCTCACAGAAGTTCTTTGCACTTACAATCCCTTCACACAATAATAGAATCATTTAGGTTGGAAAAGCCCTAAAAGATCATTGAGTCAACCATTAACACAGCCCTGCCAAGGCCACCAATAAACCACGTCCCCAAGTGCCACATCTACACAGCTTTTAAATCTCTCCAGGGACGGTGACTCAACCACTACCCCTGGGCAGCCTGTTCTGGTGCCTGACCATTCTTTCAGCAAAGAAATGTTTCCTGATCTCCAATCTAAACCTCCCCTGGTACAGATTGAGGCTGTTTGCTCTTGTCCTGTCTCTTGTTAGCTGTGAGAAGAAACCAATTCCTACCTGGGTCCCCAATCCTGTCCCAGAGTTGTAGAGAAGGTCCCCCCTGAACCTCCTTTTCTCCAGGCTGACCCCCTCCCAGCTCCCTCAGCCACTTCTGTTGCTCCAGACCCTTCCCCAGCTCCATTCCCTTCCCTGGACACACTCCAGCCCCTCAATGTCCTTGTCTGAGCATGCCAGAGTCCCTGGTGGGGCTAAATATCATTCCATTTCTTTTTTTACTGAAGGAGGAATGGTGCCTCCAAAGGAATAGGTGGCTCAGCATGTTGCTCTTGTCAGGCTTTGCCTGCACACAGCAGGATGGAGCATCAGGGCCGCTCTGGCTCTGAGGAGCCTCTTCTGCCAAAGGAAACCACAGACTGCTTCATCAGAGCAAAAATCGGCAGTGAGGAGTGACTAAAGGAGAGGGAAGAGACTGCCACGAGTGCTTGAGGTCACAGCCTGAGAGCCCTAATCAATAAAAATAAATGGTAATCTTCCCCCAAGGAAATGTTCTGTACCTTTCAATCTCATTTCTTCTGGAGCTGATAGAAGCAGAGGGGAAACCCATTGACTTTTTGTTGCTTTTTATTTATCTAAATGCACTGTGTACTGGCTGTGTTAGCTCTGACTTCACTGTTGTCTTACCTTACTTGAAATTCATCCAGACAGTTTGATGAATGATTTGTGAAACAGCCCAGCATCACTTGTTCCTTCTACAGCACTAATAGAATGTGCCCTTAAAGTACAGATCCCCAAATACCAGGGGAAAAAACCCTTTCAGGATAGCAGCTGCACACTGCATATGTATGTGCCGTGTTTATGGAAAGAGTAAACATGAAAAACAGTCACATTTGGTTTTAATTCGTTTTGACTGACCCAAGGAGTCCTCCCCAGAGATAATACTCAGGTCAGCCCATAAATTTTCAAGTAAGCGTGCATGATTTTCTCTGCATGTCCTCTATTAAAAAAAAAGCCAGAAGGATGCGTGGGGAAGGGTTTCTGAGCAGACATGCAATAAAGACACTGACGCAGAATGGTGTATTCCTGGGTTAATTCACCAGAGGGGCCACTGACTGTACCAGCACACACCACAGCACAGCTCAACAGTCCGTGTAAAACCTGCTCCTGTGGACAGACGTACCTCATGTCACCAGAGGCAAGTCAGAGGCTCAGACATAACACCCTGAATAATACCTTGCCCTGCAAAGAGCCTCCCTGAAGCCAACCGATGAAATCACGGGCTCAGATATCATTCAACACCGCTATCGCAATTTGATCCACAATTACAGCTCCTGGGAAAGTGTTCCCACTTCTTCCCTCCACCCTGTTTCTGTTGAAGGGACGTTGTCACAGGAGATCAAATTTTCATTTTCTCTTAGTTCTTTACAGCAACATAAATCTGGAAAATCCTGAAGCAGATGCCAAAACACGATCCTTTTTAATTATGACTGAAATGTTGTAACGTTTTACGTCCTCTGTTGCAAGGCTGGACCACACTGTGGTGTCCTGGCTCTCGTGGAGTCCACCTCATCAAAACATTCCTCGTGGGCTTAGCCTTAAGCATCTGTTTATGTGCTCTGCTGAACCCAAGCCCTGCAATGCAACTGCTCCTTTTGCTGACAACAGTGACGATTTCAGATGCCTGAGTGGCACCCAGTTCAAGTCTCTTACATTGCTTTGAAATTTGAAAATCCTAAATTCACTTTCAACAAAGACATAGCTGGAAGCACGGGAGGACAGTCCTGATGATCACCAATTTATCTTAATTCTCCAAATTCAAGCCAACTGCTCTCAATAATATTCCACTGAGGAGGTGATATTGATGAAACTCAGCCAAATACAAGAGCAAAATCCCTTTTTTCAATTAGACTTTTTTTCTTAACATCTCCAAAACAGAGTTCCACCATGTGACAACATCTTGAATTAATCGAGCCATGGGCAATCCTCGTTCTTTCTCTGTACTATGAAATGTAGAAAACACAGATGCTGCCTGTTTAAACTGTCAAACAAGTTTCCTGATGGTAGCTGTCGTGTCTGCTACAGACTTGTTGGTTTAACAAATGTTGTGGATGCAAAGCTGGAACATGTGTGTAAAATATTCCAAGCTATAAACATCAGAATCATTAGAAATTTGGTGAAGGTTTGTACCATCATCTTGAGAAGAACTGTAACTGCTCTGGCCATTTTACCATTTTCTGTTTCAAATACAACCACACTTACTGTGAAAAACCTCATCACCCAAAACAGGAGACTCTTATACAAATAACTTCAGGTAACAAAAGAAAAAGTTGGCACATATAAAACCTTGACTTTTTCTTAGTTCAAGTTAACAAAAAAAAAACCAATACTGCAGGTAATTTATAGCCTTTCTTACTACTACAATCCTTGAAAAATAGGATTCACTCAGCAGGAACACTGTGAAATCTCAGATGATGCATCTAAGGGCCAGATTCCATCCTTCCACACATATTTCTACAGGTGAAATTGTTGAGGAGCGTGACAAGGGTGAGATCTCAGGGACTAGATACACCAAAGGGACTAGTGCAGGTGTGCAGCAGGAAAAGGAACAAGGCCATGGGTGAAAACTCTCAGAAAAGGTGTAAAATCACAAGACAGGTGGTTATTCTACTGAGCTCCTGATGCCAGAGATGACACAATTCAGACAAACCACTGAGCTTATAAATTCATGGTACACCCCAACTTCCACCTTTTTCAAGGGAGAAGTGTTTACAGCTTGGCTATGGTTGTGTCTTGATCCCGAGGACTTTTATTTCCAGTAAAAACAAGATGCACAGACAATTATTAGTTGTGTTTTTAGCACTCCCGGAAGGTCCAGGACACTGTAAACCTGATTTTACTTACTTTAAAACACACTAATGAACAATGGTATAGAGAGGTTTGAAAAGAATCCCAGATGCTGGCTGGAAGAGGAACTGGGAAAACGCTTTCTTCTTATGTCAGAGTCAACTTTTAATTAAATATTAATGTCAGAACTGAACTTTTTATTAAATGTCCAACTATTACTACACACCACTAGTGATTGCAGGACTTCTAATGAGGACAGAATTCTGGCTTTTAAACTTCTGCTGGATGCAGAGTAAGAAAAAAGATGCAGTGTTAAAAAAAAAAATTAATATTCTCAGTGGAACCCACCCAGAGGAGCGCTCGGGCTCAGTGAAGGCCAGACATGGGCGTGTTTGACTTCCCTGACCTTACTTTTGGGAAAAGTGGAGTCACTTCTGAAGGCCTGAATAAATCCAGAAGGGTAGGAAGCCATTCCCACTCCGCTGCCTGGATTTTAGTCACTTACCTGGCCACGCTCGGAGAGCAATTCAGTGATGGGATGTTGTGAGACTGTCTAAGCACTTTCAAGTGGCAGCAAATTGAAAACTAAGGTGCCCGTGGGGAGAGTCATGACATTGTGAAGCAGCAGCTCCGAGGCGTTTTGGATCAATGGCCATTGTGCCGCTCATAGGACTTAATGAAACAATTACAGCCCTCCCGTTGATTGCCTTTGTTTTCCCCCAGGAATCAATAGATTAGCCGCTGTAAATGTCAATGTGTTCCTTGTCTCCTAGGTCACTCTGCAAGGTAATGATGAAGAACAGGCAGAGCTTGGCTAAATATCTGCTACAGATAAACGTCTCAATTTCTAAGAAGTCTGAAGAACTGAAAGATGCTCGTATGTGTAGAAGTAAAACGGAGGACACAGCAACAACAAAGAAGACACACAAAGGAAATGTGAATGGAAAAGCAGCTGTTAAAATGCATCAAAATTTTCAGTACATTCCTCTCTGCAAATGGGAGGTATATTTTGACAACTTTCACTCCTTTGGACTGAGTGGGCTTTTCATTAGGAGAGTTCTGTCTTTTCAGGAATGTCCATTTTGAATTTCAGCAGGTCTCCTTTTTCTATTTAATTGTTCTGCTTTTCCCCATTGCGTAAATAATAACTATTTTCACTTTACAATACAAGGCAATAAAAGAAAAATAGAGGTTGAACATATTAAAAGCTGACCAAAAGAAGACACAGAAGCTCCAAAATTGCATTATAGAGCTCTGTGTTCCTAGAATATCTCCATCCATGAACACAGGAGGTTTGAGAGGGTCACCTGGAGCAGGTATTGCCTTGAAGGGTGTCACCAAGACACAGGGAGTTGCATGACCAAGGCCAGGCTGGATGGGGCTTTGAGCCACCTGGTCCAGCTGCAGGTGGCCCTGCCCAGGGAAAGCTGCTATTCCCTCCCTCTCCTACAGCCACCTTAGTGAGGAGCATGTACAAGACACCTGGGATTTTAGGGACTACCAACATTTCAGGATGAGGATAATCTCAGTGGGAGGACACATGCAGCAGCTGCTGCAGCAGCAAAGCCTCTTCCAGGTTTCTGGGCACTGCAATAATGAATTTACATGAGAAGCAATATGTAATTTAAAATTGTGAACCTTGGTTTTTCAACTGATCTGTTTGCTTTCAACTTGAGCAACAGAGACTAATACATTCACAAAGCAATGCCCCTGGCAATAAAGTGTTGCAGTCTCCTGACCTCTTAGCTGTTAGAAACCTTAATTCAACATCACTTTATGCCCTGCCCAGGTGAGAAAGAAATCCTGATAGAAAACTAAGGTTAAGAATGAAAGAGGGACAAGGAGAAAGCAGAAAAATGATCCACATTTGATTATTTTTAGCTTTCACAATAAATGCTCTACAAAACTCACCACTCTATTGGCAATGAACAGATTTATCTTCTGGGGGGCAGGTGTGAACTGAGCATTGGTTTTTCCAAATAAAATTTTGCGTTTGATTTAAAAATCAGACGGCTTTGAAAAGAGAGGGCCTTAGCAAGGCAAAGGACAAGGTGTCAGTAACTGAGAGTGCAAGTGCTGAGTTACTGTCGGTGAGAAAACAGATGCATTTCTGACACCAGGAGAATGAGGAGACTTGGTTCATTTTTGGAGACAGCATTTTTCCTGAGATGCAGCGACTCAGCTGTTGCAATGCCATTGAGAAATACAGAGCAGCTGTCCAAGTGCAGGCAATAAACAGTGTATTAGACATTATTAATGCTCTGACTGCACAGCTTGATGGGAACATGAAAGAAACAACATTTTGAGACAGGTAATTCTGCCAGCTGACCCCTCCTTAACTGTTCTATGGATCCCAATTTCAGTAATATACTGGTAGGATAACCTATCTAACAAATCTAGTGTTATAAAACCTGTACTATTTGCCTTGAAATAGCTTTTAATCCTGATTTTTAACAAAAATGTGCTTCATTCAACTAACAAAGCACAGAATTTTGCCAAGCCCACCTGACAATATTTTTTTTCTAACAGACCACAATTAGGAGTAGAGTGAAAAACTCAGAATGAGGAGTTAATAAAAGAGACCCAGAAAATCGGGATGCTCAGACGAGTAGCAACGTTAGTGCTACAGTGACCTGCACAGGCTGGAAATGCCATCTGGTGGCTGCAGGTTCAGAGCAGTTAAGGAGAGAAAAAATTATGTTTGCTGGTACACTAAAAGGGTTGGCTCTTCACCATATCTTACTGAAGTGTGGCAGATAAACAGCAAATCTGTGTTAAAACAGAAAAATCAGTTTGGATAGTGACAATTATTATTTTGAAAAAGCAACGTTTATTTGCTGATGTAAACACTGAAATCATTGCTTACTGTGATTAAGAGAGCAGCTGGCACCAGGGCACCATGCTAAAAATGTGGATCAATGGGACAATACTCGAGAAAGCTCAATAAAATATCTTATAAATATGACTTTTGGGAAGGTAATTGGGATTGGTGAGTTTAGAAAAAACACAGCAGGCTGACTTGGCAATGACCTCCCAAAAGGTCTGGTGCTGCTGCAAAGAGGAACCCCAGCCATGGCTCTTCATATTCAGGCAGGAAAAAACAAAGC
Organism: Acropternis orthonyx; assembly: GCA_035583155.1. NCBI lineage: Eukaryota > Metazoa > Chordata > Aves > Passeriformes > Rhinocryptidae > Acropternis > Acropternis orthonyx. The sequence goes on from JAWWEU010000160.1 coordinate 31,927,715, forward strand.
AGGGCCAAACAAAAGGACAAAAATTAGATACTGGGTATAAAAACTTTTCAGCATTTCCTGCCCAAAATCAGTCCAGGGAGCTTTGTTAGAGATTAATGCAAACAAGCGAGGCTGTCCCCTCGGAGGGATGGTGGATGCTTTTGAGGCCCTATGTGGGCATCAAGTGAGATTTTCAAGAGAATTCACGTGATTTCATTCCTTAACTCAAGCTTTTTGCCATCAATGCATCACACTGCCCTTAATTTATTTTTGTGCTCTACAATGCCCCATTGATTCTTCCTGGACAATGACAATCAGATGTCACAGACAATGGGAAATGAATGAAATCTGACACATTTATTTTAAAGCCTGCAGCAGACTAAATTATAAATAAATCCTGCTTTTTCTGGAGCACAAAGGTTGCAGACTGACTGTCCCCGTGGACTCTGCTCTCTTCTCACTACTTAACAGACTTTCCAACACTTTCTTTTGTCCTGATAGCAATCTCTCAGCAGGACTTTTGGCAGACACATGTATTATGTGTCAAAACTGAAGTGGAAATAACTGATGGGAAGCACAAAAATCTGATGGGAATAGTTATAATAAGGAAATGAATAAACATCAAAACAGTAAAACATAACCATGAAGAATAGAGCCAGAAAGCTTCTGAGCTGCTGCTTGTCTAAGATGATCTGTAAGACTCACTGTTTTCAGAGTTCAGACAGTTCTGTATTAATACAGATAGCATTAATATATGCTGTACTTTGGTTTATATGCTAATTTAACGCATTTACATTCCTATTTAAATACTCTTAAAAACCAAAGCTCTCCCAAAAAGAGCTTTAAATGTGCTATAAACTGCATATAGTAGATTAATTTATAGAACACTGTTAATTTAGGAATCCACTAACCACAGCTAGCACCTGGATACTACATTTAGTGTGAGTAGCTGTTGCACATCTGCTCCTGTAAATGCCTTCGGGCTTATACAGCATATTTTAACACCATCCATTATCTTTGCACTTAAGCAGGTCTGTTCCAAACAGTTCTGTTTAGTAAGTGCTGGTGTACTTGGAGACTTAGTCACTGTGCTTTTCAACAAAACCTCATCTAAAGTAAGCTCTTTTACACCCCACCTGGCTGGTACACTCAGTGGGTTAACAGCTGTGGTTAACACAGATGGGTAACACTGTGTATAAAGGGTCTTATTTATGCTATTTGTTTTCCACAGTGCGCTTTTATTTACCCACTGAGACTAATCTCTGTCACATAACTAAAGGCCGTTTACCTGTTAATGCTCCTCTGACCAGCAGCCACCTCCAGTGCCTCCCCTCTGTCACCGAGGGTCATCAGCAGCCCGCCCTTGGTGTTCTCCCTGTGGCACCTTCCTCAGATGATGCTGAATCCTAACGGAGGAACACAGATCACTGCCCTGGCCTCCCAAGGACAGCCACACTCAGGGCTTGGAAACTCTCCAAAACTTTGATGTAACTTAAAAAGACCAAATCATTTGGCAAGTGAAAATGCAATCGGGATGGGTTTTTTTAAACTCAGTACGTGAGATCATATGCAAGAGGCTCTGAAGGCGCAGTCTTCTAAATAGATTGGATAAAAGATGTGGCTGCAATGCTTCAGGAAATGCTGATCTCCCTGAAAAGTGGCAAAGGTTTCCGCCCTAAATATTGCCTACACCCTTCCAAATGCAGACTCTTCCCGTGGCAGGGCTGGGACAGAAGGAGAAGAAGAGCTCATTCAGCCTGTTTGATTACCTTTATGCACATAATCCAAATATCTGTGAGGCTGGTTTGGTTCCTCGCACCAGAGACAGGTTTTTGTTCAACCAGCTAGAAATGGTACAGCCTAACTCAAACAAATAGCTAGTCCTACCTCGTCTCCATTTGTGAAAAGCCCCTTCATTTTATTTTATTCTATACTATTTAGAACATAATTGTATTTGAAGCATAATCTCTTAATTAATCTGTCTATCTGCAACTAAAACTTAGTTCCAAAATACTGTGCCATGTTTTGAACATGATTTTGAACACTGACTGTCAAAGTATCCCTTCTAATCACTGCTACTCTTTGCTGGACTCTTTGATTTTGTTGTTCGCTGGACACTTGGTCAACCCCCAGGATAATGAATTTCCTACAAACTATTACAGAAGTCACACTCAGAGCTATTACTTCTTGTAATAATTCACAGAGACTGGAAAGAACTTTATTTTCTACACTTGCAAGTCAAACAGGCCTGCTGAAAAGCAATTCCAAACTCAACATGCGGGTTCTCTTGCATTTGCTGAAATGTGTTGATGCTGGAAATGAGTAAGGTCCCCATTTATTTCCAATTAAAACAAAAAGTGGGATTTTTTAGCACTGGTCACAACTCTGCATTTTCTTACCACTATTTTATGCTCATTTATCAACAGATGACAGAACAAGGCAACCTTATGTTGGGGATTAACTCTCACAAGCTAGATACACAAAAACGGTCCTGTAAAATAGTTTGTACTACATTAAGTATCTCTAAATTCAGTAATTGTCAATGACAGCATCCTAAATAAAATTGTAATAGTGGTGAGTTTTCAGCTCCACTGAAGTCACTGGCAAAATTTACAGAACTTCATCCTCAGCCTCTATGCCCCTTCTGAAACAGGGACAGAGGTATCAGTCCTGAAAAATACTGCACCGGTCTCCTCCCAAAATAACACTGAAGTGAGTCAGATCTCAGCAAACTACATCAGGTGAACTCAGTGTTTGAGTTAATCTCAGTGTTGACTTTTTTTTTTAAATATAACTATATCTGAGAGTTGAGTAAGAGTCAGAAGCCCAGTTTGCTGTGGTGCTGCAGTTCCAGTGGAGCTCAGAAAGTGAAAGCACCATTTCAGAATTCACAGGAAAAGGCCATTTACCTTGAGTGGTCACACTAAGGACAACTTCAAGCTGTACTCAATTTTCAGTTTTATACTTATCTCACTTTTCTTTAACTGCAGTCCCTAAAAGCTCCCCAAGAGAAACTGAGCATCAGATAAAAAAACTAATACAAGGCATATCAGTAACAAATATGGGCACAAGAAGATGGAGCTCTCCAAGAACTCTCAGTGGGGACATTAAGTCTGCTCCCTTGAAATTTAACAGAAACTTCAACTTCTCCAGGAGCTCAGCAAAGCCATCATTACATGGTTTTGATAATCTCTAGGATTTTGCAAGTCCTACTGGAATTCCTCAGTGCCTGTTAACTGATTTTATATCATATAAAAAAGGTTTTCTCATTTATTTTGGTTGCAAGCCATACGGGCATCACCACTTTTCAACACATTGTGTAGGCAGAAAATGTTACACTATTTGACAAGTCACTGAGTGGCAAGAGGATTTTCTCCACAGAAAGGAATTATTCATAATAACCTTCATGAATAAGTATTATTTAGTGGTTCTGCCATGGCACTAGGTTTAGATAAGACATGGACAGACGAGATGGTACAGAAACTTCTCAGTACCAGGGAACAGAAAAACATGTACCAGGTATGATGCTGACAGGAATGACCAGTTTTGTTGCAGACTGGGAGTAGATCAATACAACACACTCAAATTCATAAAAAATAAAACTCCTTTTAAAAGTTGTTGAAGCTGTACTGTATGTCAATAATATTGCAGTGATCAAACAGTTAGGAGGAAAAAAGTTAAATCTGCAATGCACTTGATTCCCCAGATTCTTATGCCTTTTTCATATAAAAATTAATGATTAATAACATTGCCTAACTGTTTAAAATTCAATCAAGCCCATGAATGATAGGAGATGTAACCCTCAGAGGGTAAAACTGAATTTGGTTCCTTTCCGGGGGAAAACCACCCACGTACCCTACAATAAGAATCTTTGTTCAAAGGTTAACAGGAAACTTCAAGTTGATTCAAGGTAAATACCAGCTCCTGTTAACCCAGAAGATAAGAAACACAAATGCATTGGTAAGGTTACCATGTTGTAATACATCACTTAATTATACAACAGTGTTATTTCCCCAAATCCCTACAACTCGTATGACTTGATAGGGACACAGACAACGCTCATACATGAGATAATAAAGTGCTTTCATAAAGGATCACAATTTCCTGTGTTTACAACAGAAGTATTTACTAAAATGTTATTAAAGATGTTAACCTGTGAGCTGCTGCACCACAGACAAAACAGTAAAAATGCAGGAAATAGGATATTTAAGTCTTCCCATACCCAGCAGTGGTACCTCATGTCTATTTTTTTTTTTTTTAGCATAGTTCTCATGTGCACTGAGAGCTACAGGATAAACCCTCCAAGTTCTATTTCACATTGGTGATGTGCATTAAAATACCCACTCTCTTCAGACAAAGGATAAGGCTTATACCAAAAAACACTGTGCCACTTGGCTGCATATCTTTGGTATATTTATAGTGCAACTGTTCTGCTTCTTCTCTGAAGGGGAAGGTTTTCCAAATTGCTGCATCCCCTTCCACTGAGAACCGACTATGAACTCCTACATTCACTAGGACCTCAGACACCAACCTACTGCTTTGAACAAATGAAGAATGTGCAGTGAAAATAATTTCTTCCTGTTTTGTTAAACGTATTACTGAAATAAAATGAAACCATGCCAGATTTCACATTAGAAAGGAACGGCACGTTTCAATTCTCTTGCAAGATTTTAGGAGCATACAAATGCGAGCATAAATTTCATGGCAATTTGTAATGACAGATATCCAAGGTGCTACTTGAAAACATTTGTAATTTAATTCTTGTTAATCTAGATTGAGTCAACCTTTGTCTCTACAAAAAAAAAAAAAAAAAAGACACATGTTTTTCATTTTGCTTAGGTACTCACAATTATAATGCATAGAAAGGCTAGAACTACTTAATTAAAATATATTGCAAGCATGTTTTTCTAAACTTATATTGCTAAAGCCTTGCTGTATTGTAAGATTTATTGGAGTTGGCCTTTATACACAGTACCACGTACTCACAGAAGCCTGGATATATACCTGTATTTCAGACTGCTATTTGAGTGGGCACACCAACACACGACTATAATACGTATCACCCAGTGGCAGTGCAATAAAATGGAGCGCCGTTGAAATGCCATGTAATGATGTTTTTCAACTCCTAAACAACAACATTCTTTCTGAACAGGTCTGTCCAACCAAACTTGCATATTGCTGAACATTGGCTTCATCACTTGGCCCCTTCCTTCTCTTCTTGTACACGCTGTAAGGCATCACGGTCCTCTTGTGAAGCACCCTCACTCTGCCCAGCTCCTTCAGACGACCTTCATCCACTGCAAAGGGGAGCAGAGAGAGAGCACGAAAATTAGTTATGTGCAGTGCCCACGTGACCTTCATTTGTGCCACTAACTTCAATATGCATAATGAAAACTGCATGAAGTAAGAAAACCAATCTGCAGATGAAAGCAGAGCCGAGCTACAGGGCAGTATTCTCGAAGCAGGGCTGAAAACAAAACCTGTGTCTGCGGTGTGTGAAAAAATAAGCCATGCATCACACTTTTCTGATGGTGATATACAGCACTTCTGGAAACACCCCCACTGCTGTATTTAACAATTCATGTTCATTTAGTGCTCGCTGGAGCCCACTGCCAGAACTGAAACTCTGCCTAGGAAAGAGCTGCCAACCCAACAGAAGAGACCTGCTATTACTGCACCCCTTGCCAAAACCACCAGCACCAACTGGGATGAGAGGATTAAAACCAGCAACCTCCAGGCTTTGCCTTCGTTGAGCACTGGGCAATGAACTGCCTTCCCAGGTGAAACTCCCCAGCCCTCCAGCCCCGATCTTTTTTTCCCTCCTTTATCCAGGTTTTTGGGTTTCTCAAGCACACTGAGCTTACAAGCCCCTACTTCAAATCCATCCCAAGCTCTGCAGACTGCCAGAGCAGTGCAAGCATTAACTGGGTGGGTATGATGCAGTTTCTCTTCAAAGCAATTACTCTTCAAAGATAACACCATAGTTGAATCTTATTAACCTCACATACAGACCCCTTGTGACTTAATTTATCCAGAATCAAACACATCACAGCATCATCGAACAAGTTAAAACCTCCTTATTTTTATGAATCCAATTGATGCTCCTGCTGCTGAATAATAATGTTATATAGCTGCTGCGTGCCAGAAAAATTGGCTCTGCAGTGCTAGAAGAGTCTTCAAAGAAAGTCAGACAACATGCCACACAGCTGAGGTCACTGCAGGATGAATAAATAAAATTATTACAAAACACTGGTGAAAGAAATCTTGGACTTCTCTGAATTTCAGGTTTAAAAAGTCACCAATGGAAGAGTCAAACACAGAATCTGAACCACGAGTTTGAGAACAGAACCATATAAATTACAGTAGCAATAGAGAAGAGATGCCTACTGGAATGTCAGCATTTGGGCACGTAAACTACACCAAGACTCCCTTTTGGGCCTTCTTTATGCTTTGAATTTCTTTATGATTGAAGACAAAGGAGATCATGGAATGCTTTTCTTTGCAAGACATTCTGAAGAACCTGCCCCTATTTTCCACAGAAATGGCTTATGAACTTTTTGCTGCTGATTGCCTGAATTTAGTATGTGAAACTTAATGAAGGCTGCTTTACCAAGTTTAGAATGACTTCATTACTTTTATCTGTGTTTTGATTCCTAACATGAAAGCACAATGTATTTCTTAAGATTTAACCAGGAAAACATGGTTTGAAGGAAGAAAATTTGAGTAGTACTTGCTGAGATTGTGCTCTCCACTAATTATTGTTGGCAATTGCTTTAGAAAAACACCAAGCCAAAAACACTTTATGGCTTTCTCTCCCGCTTTGAAATCCATTAGGTTTTTGATGTGTGGCCAACACCTTCCTGATATCCCAATAGGTTGGTTTTACTACCAGCCCTTCTGCCTACTCTATTACATCCTCCCTCCTCCTAAAAGTTCACCAAGGAAAAATTTGCAAGCTTAGCTTCTGCAGGTGACACAAGTGTAAAGTTATTTTAACTTCTTAAATTGGCAAGTTTATATTTATTGCACCTCTAGGCTGACTCTAAGTTTGTGTCCTGAGATGGATTTAGGCCAAGCCTAGCCCTCACAGCTCCATGCCAAAAGCGCTTTCAAAGCTGTTCACTACTCACTGTTTGATACTCATTGATTTCAAATAGTCCCAAAGCCTGATACTCTGCATGAGTTCATCTTTTGGCTTGCAGTGCTCTTGGCTCCAGATTGGATTTCTTCAAGCAACTAAAGCTACTGTACCTTTGGTTTCACTACAGCCTTCCTGGCTCGGCTGAACTCTGTTCTTGCTGCTCAGCATTTATACCCTTACTCCACTTTTACTCATTACCTCCTCACACAAGGCCCACGCTGGCTTCTGGCTCCACAGCCTTTTGGAACTGCTGTAATGACCAAGCAAATTTGGTTTGAGGAAATTTGCTAAGCGCTGCAGCCAAGAGCTCTCTGGGGACAAGTCAGGCTTGCCAAACCCTGCTGTAGATCGGCCCTTTCTTGGGCAGGTTTATAACACAACCCTCAGGCAGGAGAAGGCTCTCCCAGAGCAATCCAAAAAAACAGCAATATCTCGAAAAAAATCACTGTAATATACTTCACACGTGTTTTAAGCTTAACACAGTAAGTTCTGTGCATAAACTACATATGGAGAGACTTGATAATGAGTTTATCATCAGGAAAAGTTTAAAGACAGACATGCTTGGTCTTAAAAACTTACGTTTGATTGACTGTATTTGTATTTGCTCTACACATCACAGTTGAATCCAGATTCTTCAAGTAAGGTTTGAAAGGCAGAAAAATAACAGTCCTGTTCTTCCATTGACTCCCCTCAAATAAAAGCTTTAATAATAAAAATAACCTCCTGCAAAAGTACTTCAATATATATAATTTAAACTCCACCTGAAAAAGAAACTTTTTACTGAGATGTTAAGTAGGAGCACAATAATCTTAGGTGCATAGTTAAGCTTTTAGAGAAGGCAAATAGGAACTTGTGTCATCATCATAACAAATCTGTAAGTCAGAATTCAGCCACTTTTCAATTGCTGCTGCTCTGGAGGAAATGCCGTAGGAATTCAGGAAAGTATTCCCTTTACACACGATTTAAACATAAGCAGAATAACTTTAATATCATTTAATGGAAAATAAAAGCAGATTGGGCTCTGGCACGGTTTAACAAAGAAATTACTCTCCCAATAAGAAAGATTAAATATCTGCCCCTGTTTAGTGGCACATGATAAAATTTGCTTTATATTTAAGAAGATGCCAACTGAATTCTAACAGGCCTGCCCTGTGTGGCTGATGCTGAGATACAGAAACAATCCCACCTCAAATGCTTTATCAACTAAAATTTCTTTTTGAAAAGAAGAAAAAACATCTATCTCAGTAAATATTACTCCCAAGCTTTAGTAAAGAAATTTTAGTTACTGACTTCCATTTCTGGAAAGACACAGTGATGATACAGTGGAACAATATGTTAGGACAACTTTAATCATCACTGTAATTACTGACTGCATTACTGTTTCCATTAAAAAGTTGCTTGAAAAAGCTCAGTTTTTCCTCCTCATTCCTTCTCATTTTTTACCTCCAGAGCTGTTGATTTATTGTAGTCTACAGAAGAGATGCTGTCACTTGACATACAAAATATACAGGGCTTTATCCTTTAATTCAGTTATATCTATCAATAGCCTCTATGGTAGACACACAAAATGCAGAGAAATCAGTTCTGTAATTGAAAATACCACTAATTTTAGGAAACTGGCCAACTGCAGATGCCAAGTGTCTTTACAGAAATATTATCCTGTAAGTCTCAGAGCTAAAAATACAGGTGAGTTCTTGTTGAATAAATTACCGGCCACTTCCTTCTCTTCTCCCCTATACTCCTAAAGCAGCAAATTATTGATATTGCAGTCACCTACTGAAATTTGAATATAGGAGAGATTTCACATATAATTCACCCTTGCCACTGTGACCCCATAAAGACCGCAAAGAGGTGTTAAAACTTTGTGTTCCCAGCCCCATACATACCACTGCTAAATGGAATCCACACATGGAGGATTTCCTTTCTAAAAAGCCAAAGCACATCAGGTATGTTGCTAAGTACCAGCTAAAAAAACAGAGCAAAAAGCAGCAGTGATGCAAAGTCCCTCTATGCAGGCATCAGGCAGACATTAATTTGAGCTCCTCACCCAGCTCACACATCACCTTCACCAAAAGCACAGGCAGCACCACTGAGTTACACACTGGAAGTGCCAGCAGTGGGTCTGTAAAGGCAAGCTCAACCTGCAATCAGCCCCAAAATGCTTTTACACTCAGGGGATGAGGGGGAATGTGAGGAGCAGGAAGGCTGGCACACTCCTGTACAATCCACTTCTTATTTCTTTGCACAACCCAGATCAGCTTCCTCCTAAAACTACAAGCTCCCTCCTGAAACCAAAACATCATTTTCAGCTGCTGATAAGCATTGCTGCTGACATGTCAATGTGAAATAAGGAGGAATGATTTCACCTTTTTTATTCACAGCAACAGCCAACTGGGCACCAGTGTGCTTTTATAGGGAAATTCAAAATTTCCCGTGCGGAATTCTTTTCTTACAGCTCAGGAATTGATTAGCGTTTTTTAAACATTATTCAGGGAAGCCGACATCCAAATATTTTTATTCTTTTTGAGCGTGTTAATTTTTACTATTACTACCTGGTATAAGCCGAGGTGAAAAGCAGCTCCATGTGGTCAGAAAGCCGGGTAAGCACGTGCAAAGCCAGACAGCTGAGGCTCGGCGAGTGGATCTGTTGGCTCCACAAGGGCTGGGAGCCAACACCACGCTGGAAAAACGGGGATGGTTCAGAGGGTTTGGCAGCAAACTATGGCAGAACCGGCCTTTTGGTGCTGGCTGAGCTGGGCCAAGCTGGTTTTGATCAGCAGTGATGTGGAAAGGCAGCCACAGTGTTCCCCTCTCCTCTTTAGAGCCAGGTGTGATGCCGAGCCAATGGCACCTATTCCCTCATTCCCCTTGGATATCCTCCTCAGAAATATGGCATTTTTTGTCAGGGGTATAATTTAAACACAGAAGCAAGCTAACTTTTTTTTTTTACAGGAAAATAAGTGAAGAAGTCATTAAAAAGAAGCAACAAATTTATTGACTTCCTTATGTTTTAAAAAGGAAACAGGACAACTGCGAATTTCCAAAACACCCCACATTAGTAACAGGATAATATTTCTTACACTTCCTGCACAAAATGGGTTCAGAATTAGTAAGAAGCCTTACTGAGGTCTGGTATTTCTAAATCAAAAGAGAAACGTGGCACTCCTGCTAAATTCTGAAATGACGCTGTTTTTGATCATAAGTTTTATTTTCTTTAAATGCTCCTTCAACTCCCTGAAATAATGAAAGTATTTGGCCACTGTCACTTTGTGCTTCTGCATTGATGCTACAAACAGAATGTGGATTTAATTCTTTTTCCCCATAGCAGGATGAAAGAAAGAAAGGAAAAGGCAAAGAATCAGACTTAATTAAAAAATGCAAATATTTAAAATTGTGCCACTAACCCAAACCTGTGATTCGCTTTGAAAGCAGGCTTTGAAGGAAACTCCCAAGTAAATAACTCACGTTACAAACTAGCTTCCATTATACTTTAAAATGAAATCTCAGAAAAATTATTTTTATCTCTAAGCATAAAATGCACAGAACAAAACTACAGGTGACAACTGCTGTATTTTCAGACTGACAGCCCAAAGGGTGTGCCGGGTCTTTGTTTTTGTTTCAAGTTGTTCCTGGTTTTTAATTTTCAGTTTTGAAGCACTTAGGACTTGCGTGGTTTTTAAAGATGAACAGAATGTTCACATTTTATGAATGACAGGAAAAAAAATAGCTTAAAATTCAACTTACAGGAAGTTTAAAAGTTTCATGATACCCAAGCTTTCAAAGCAGGTGTTAAAATGAGCAAAAGAAGCCCCATCCCTTGCTGGTTATGCCACAGTGATGTTAATTTATTTGGGAGACATGACAGCCCTGTCCAACTTTTTTTAAAGAAAAACTACATCTGGTTTACATGACCTTGTCACAGTTAATGATCAATGATTTTAAAACAAAGAAACTGTAAAAGGAAGAAACCAATTAACTTTTCAAATTTTATGACTGAAATACAGGAGATAGTAATTAATGAAAATAGAAAATTACTCCACTGCAGTCAGAAGGCAAATACATCTGACCTTTGAATTTAAGCTCATTTCTTACTCAAGTTAAAGAACTCTTTCTTTTTGTTCACCAGCAAAGTTATAGGATGCCATCCTCAAAAACAAAAGAGGCAATAAGCAATACCCATTAACAGTCACATTTATATAAAAGAGGGAGTTGAAATGTGCTTTTTCTCATATTGCTTCTTCCATACTGGACTCACACATTAAGGAATATTAAAGACCCCTATGCCTTGGGGTATATAAATACTAACTCAAACCAAAGTAATAGTACAGTTAAAATGAAGCATAAACAACAAGACACAAAAATTCAATGAAAAGAATTCTTAATTAAAACCAGAAAGCACAAGTCACAAAGGAAGTACAGTAAAACACTCAGGATATTCTCAATCAGCCAAATCTTTGCAGTTACTCTAACAAAAAAAAAAAAAAAAAAAAAAAAAAAAAAAAAAGGAGTTTTTGAAAGCACTGTTCAAAAAGAGAATGTTTGCAAGTGGAAAAATGCACCTTATCAAAACATTATTGATGATCCTTAAAACATGAAGACAGAGGAATTACACAAGTATAACTAACAGGGATCCTTACACCGGGTAAAGATAGGAAGTTGCAACAAGGGGAAATCGGAGAGACATCTTCCAAACAAAACTTTTGGGCTTTGTGCCTGAAATCATACAACTGCTTTATGATTGGCAATTCAATCCTGAGAAGGAGCAGCCTAATCACCATTGAGAGCCGCTCGCCCCGCTGTGCCACGCGGAAACAATCACTCATTGTGTTGTGATTCTTATTATTCCAGTAGTAAACATGAATTGGGGCCAATGGAAAACATTTCCTGTGAATACAGCAATTCAGAGCAGCTCTTGCTCTGAGCTGAAATTCACTGCCAGCAGCAAAGGCTTCTGGCTTACCTGCAAACAGTCCTTGACTACCCGACACTAAAATCCAATGGTGTGCCGCTGATCTGGACACATTGGAAAGAGATGTACATAAAACACTATATATAAAATTCCCGGTTATTTATGAGGAGCTGCCATGTAATACAATTATTCTATATATCTATTTATCATCCTGAAAAAAGAGGACTGAAAAATGGCTAACGAAGGGCAAGATTTAAATGCTAGATCACAGAATGTTTAGGTTGGAAAAGCCCCTCTAAAATCATTGAGTCCATCCACTCCCCCAGCCCTGCCAGGGCCACCACTAAACCATGTCCCCAAGTGCCACATGCACACAGCTTTTCAATCCCTCCAGGGATGGTGACCCTGCCACTGCCCTGGGCAGCTGTGCCAGGGCTGGACAATCCTTTCAGTGAAGTAACTTCCCTCAACATCCAACCTAAACCTTCCCTGGCACAACTTTAGGCTGTTTCCTCTTGTCCTATCAAGGACTGATAGGATATTTCTCCAAGGACTTGCATTTTAGGGGTGTGGTATAAAGACGCCCTAGTAGTACCTGGGAGAATGTTGGTTAAATGAGACTGAACAACTTCCCATCCGAAAACAGCATCCAATGCCTCAAAGTCAAGACACTAAGACAAAATAAAAAAAAAAAAAAAGGAATATAATCCAGTCAATGGCAAGTTGACAAAGATAACTGTTTCACTTTTAGATGCTCTTCCAGAGGACAAAATGAACTAATAATTTCCTTTGAAGTTGTATCTCTAACACTATTCTTGATGACTTCAGATATGAGAAATGAGAATGTGAACTGCCAGTGAAGAACATTAACTGCATACCCAGGGCACTTTGGGGGTTTTTTTCTGTTTTTCCTATTTTAACTAAGTTTTTGGTTGTCTAATCAACTTTCAGCTCTGCCTTCAGTTTAACTGCACTGTGCAGACAAGGGCCAGAAGCAGAACCACAGCAGGCACAGCTCTGTTTCCAAGGCATGAGCTCTGGGAGACACAATTCCTTGTGCATGTTTCTCCCTAAACCAGGTTTCCCGACCCAGCAGCCTGCACAGGGTAGTTCTGGAGATCAGAACTAGCTAAGTCAAAGTTTTACCAGCTCACTCCTGACCAACCTAGTTTCTGATGTATCCTGCAGGGATTTCTAATCCAACAAGCACTTGGAAACAGCACATGAAAGCAACTCTAAATCACCTGTAGCAGGGAATGAAAACTACACACGTATCTTTCCAGAGACTTTAGCAAGGTGCTTGTCATCAAGAACATAATCAGAAGAGGCTCAGTTAATGGTAGGAGAGACACATTAAACATGCTATAAAATCTGTGAACTAAAGGTTGAGAATACTAATGCATCTTAAATGGGAAAGATTAGGGATGGTGATGATGGTGGGGATGACAGGACAAGGGGTAACAGCTTTAAGGTGAAGGAGAGTTGGACGCAGATTAGATATTAGGGAGAAATTTTTCCCTGTGAGGGTGGGCAGGCCCTGGCACAGGTTGGGCAGAGAAGCTGTGGCTGCCCCATCCCTGGGAGTGTCCAAGGGCAGGTTGGACGGGGCTTGGAGCAACCTGGGCTGGTGGGAGGTGTCCCTGCCCATGGCAGGGGGTGAAACACGATGAACTTTAAGGTCCCTTCCAACCCAAACCATTCTGTGATTCTACAAAAAGACAGCACAAAAGACAAAAGTTAAGAAGGTTCTGCTTTAAGGAGTTACAGCTCCAAAAAACGGGAAAGAAAAGCTGAAAAAAAAAAAAAAGAAGAGTTGAATACTACCTATTAAAATATTTGAACTGTATAGAAGTGAAGATGGCAGAAAGCAGCAAGGGGATCTTTCAAAAAGAAGGGCAAAGTCCTCGTTAAGACTGATATGTGAGGAGGAAAAAACCCAGAGACGAGAGTCAAGCTGAGAATCACAAATGCAAACATTTCCATGAAATAGGAAAAACTGAAGCAATTGGCAGTAGCTTATCAGCTAAATAAATCAGATTACAGCAATCAATTTACTGGCTAAATTAATTAAAACATGGAATCAATTATGTTCCACGTGGAAAGCTGGGATGATGTCAGCAGAGCAGAGAGCGAACACGTTTGGAGGCAGCACGGATCGTTCCAGAAGGTCTGACCCTGGCAGAGGGGGCTGAGCCAGGGCTCAGCACATGCCTGTGGTGTCGCTGCCACGGCCGCTCCGTGCCTGTGCCTAATTACACAAACTTTTATCACATTTTGAAACTAATCCCATATGCTGCTTGTCCTTCAGCATGAAATAAATCTGCATGATCTCTCTACTTGTCCCGCTTTATTTGATTTTTAGTTTCTGCCCTTGTGCTTCTAACACCTTCTGTGCATGGAAAATGATTCCTACAGGATTTGGCAGCCCTTCCCCTGCACCACGTTCCCTTGAATTGCCAGCAGCTCATAAGTTCATTTCTGGTCCAGTTACCAAAAGAAAAAAGGCAGAATTATTCTGCTAGAGAATCCAGTGTCACAATGTTCAAAAGGTGAGGGAGTATCTTGAGCATAAACCCATCTAAGTTTCATCTCTGCAATGCAAAGAGAAGCAAAGTATGCCAGGATATCTTTATTTTTCAAGCAAAGTCCTCAAAAAAATGAATTTTGAAATACATTTACTCATTACATAATCTCTAGGATGGTAATTTTGGATTAAAACATATTTTGCAGTCCAAGCCAAAGGTTTCATGAACCGCACAAGAAGTAAGACAATGGTACTGCGTGAGGAACACTGGTTTACTCTGCTGCTTGTATGTCAGAAGCAGCTATATTCAGAATATCAATAAATACAAACGTTTACATCACAAATATTCATTAAAATTTGCAGTTTCTAACCCACACATCAATTTATGCCCTGCCAGTTGCTTAAACCCCACAAATTAAGTGATTAATGCTAACATTACCTTTCTGTTACACAAGTACTGCAACATTTGAGCATATTTTTGCATATAAGGCTAAAACCCTATGCCAGTCATTTCAATGTAATCCAAACATACTAAAAAGTGAGGGGAAAATCTTCCTGGCTACACCTTATTGGCACTGTCTTCATTGTATAAATATCTTGTACACTCAAGGATCACACTGGATTTAGAAATATGCGTCCTGATGGCTCTAAGTGTTCATAAACTTAATTAGAAACAGATAAAAACTTGTAAGATGTGTCTGTTCTAGATGTGCTGCTGGAAAGAATTGCTATGGCTGTTTTTTTCTTGATTATAGAACTCAAATTTATTACCTATAGCTCTGATAATAGTGGAAATTTAGTTGTTTAGGAGAATTTAGTTAGTGATCTATCAGAGTTTTTTTAAACTGTTTCCCAACTCTCCAAAGTACACAACACTATTTTAAAAAAAAAAAAAATTATAAACAGCAATTGCTTTAGAGCAAACCAGCAATTTCTCCCAAATCAGATGATTGCAGAGTTCTAAACAATTGATTTAATGTTTTCCATCTGGGATAGTTCCGTGACCACATTTTCATCGTCTCAAGAACATCAGTGCATTCACCCTTGTAAACATTAATCTGCATCACACTACCCTTATAAACATTAACATGTACTGGCTTTTGCATTAACCCCCCTGCCTGGAGTCAAAGATGCAACACTGCAGGGACACAGCCCCTTGCCAGGGATCTGAACCAGCAGAGGCGACCAAATGGTGAGCGCAGTTCACTTTCAGGACACAATTATGTGATTGTGGCTTTTCTGCTGAGAGAGGGAAGAGGGTTCAGAGCAGTATCATGCTAATACACTCAACTTTTTAAATATATTGTAAAATTAAACAGCCTCTGTTCAATAAGATCAACAAAATACTTGCGTTCACGTACACAACGTGTTTGAAATACTCTTTAATAGCAAAGAGTAGTATCTGAATTGTACGTAAAATTAAGTATTTTGAGAAACACTACACTAGAAGTTATTGAAATAGTTGTTACAGATTATTTTTCTACTGAAAGCATTATGCACAAAAACATATATTTAAAATAAACACTGTTTTGTATAACCCCCCAAGCCTGCAGATTTCTGGGTAAGAATTTTAAGTTTTATTTACCAGAACTAAAAATAAGCCTCACATTCTTGCAAGAAGCATTATGATGCATCATGCAATTGCTAGTAAGAGGATTCAGGACTTGTTAAACACTGGAAATGTTGTTTGCCTTTCACTACTCTAGTTTACTACAAGCAGCAGAATAGATAGATGTATTTCTGAAGCAAGAGAGTTTTAACAGCTTGTGCTCCTACAGGTTTTAAAAATTTGGTAAAAACTTGCAACAAAAGTTACAAGATTACTACAGAAAAGGACTGGAAATCTTAAATAATTTCCTTTAGTTCAGCAACTAAAAAACTAGTGATCTGCTACCATCTCTGTCCATGAGGGATTACATCAAATGGAGTTTTTAATTTTGAGCCTGAAGTGAGAATTTTCTGACCTCTGCATAGCTTTGTGTAGTGTCTCAGGACTCTGGCATCAATTGCTGGACTAACACTCCTGGGGAGGAGAGTTCAGGCACTGATTTTAGTGTTGTTTTCATTTTAGGTTCTGTTTTTCTCCAGTGGTTGAGGCTTGTATGTGAACATGAGGCAACTGTAAAGGCTTTTGGGATTTCAACATCTGTCCTTTGTGTAGACACAGCCTGCCCAGTTCCTGGGTGGCTGCAGGCTGATCACTGGAAAGCACAGAAACGACAAATCATCTTCTCTTGATTCCAAAGCCTATCACAATTTTGGCTCAGACCAACTGGAAACAGTCTAAATCCTAAATCCTTCTAAGGACTTCCACTCTGCTGGAAGAAGCAAGGTCTTTATTGCAGACAAAACTCCAGAGGCCCTGGAGGTGTCCAAGGAAGGACTGCTCTGGTCTGGGTGACAAGGTGGGGATCCATCACAGGTTGGACCCGACGTTCAAAAGTCTGAGTCCTACCATTACTTACTCCAACAGTTTGCTCTTGCTAAGTCCTTCTTCTCATTGTTCTACTTATATGACCTACTGCAAAATTTTCTTCCCCATCTTTCCATGCATGTCTCTGCCAGCTGCCTGTATCCTGATCACATCACAGAACATCCCTTCCAAAGCTCTCCACAGTCTCTTTGGCTCCATCTTCATTCCTAGGACCTGCAGGCAGCAATGCAAGTTCTACCTCCGACTACGGGATCTGATACCCCAGACAGGTTTATCTGTTTCCAAGGAAACTGCTTTGTGTCTCCCAATGTTCTTCACTTCTCCTACACATCTCACAGCGCAGAAGATTTCCCCATAAACTCTGAAAGAAAACTCAAGTACTTCCTTAGATCCCTCTTTGAAACTCTCCTTCACTGTGATGTTTACAAAAGGTTCAGTTTAGTCTATTAACAGACTATAATTTAGTCTACTGCTATAATTGACCAGGCAACCCAGAAGTGCTTCTCTGTTGCTTTAACCCATCCCTTTGCCTCCATCATGGTTTGTGTTAACCACACTCTCTTGAGCAAAGAGTATCTTGTCTCTGAGAAAACACAAAGCAAAGACAGAGGAGCCTGTGTTATGCCTTTGTTATGTGTCATTTTTCAACACTGGAGAAAATACTTTCATTTTAATTAATGTATTCCATTCAACTCCATTTTGATTTCATTCTATTATTAGATATACAGGAAGCTGAACAGATGTGTATTAGCTTAGCCAGTTTATCAACTTCAGCAGACAAATCACTCAAGGCAGAAAAAGCATCGAAGTCCTTTTGATCTGCAGTACTCCCAGCTTCTGCAGACAGGAGGGTGGCAAGCAGCTTCCACTGCTGAGATTGCTGAGCCATTCCTAGAAACTTGGATCAAGCTTTTTCCCTTGGGTAACAGCCCCCTGTTCACCCTGGCTGGCACTGTGTACACCCCACATTATGTGACACAAGCAACAAGCTGGAAATCTCAAGGGATGTTAGAAAGACACGTCACTGGGTTAGTCTCAGAAAAATGGAAAGTAGAAGGAGAAAAATAATCCCAGCATAGCAAGTAAATTATTTCTAATTCTTTCCATACTGCCTCTGTTTCATGGGCAAAGCAGTCAGTGAAAGTACCAGTGAAGTCAAACCCTGAGGACCAGTTTTGAGAGGGGGAAGTTAATGAGTATGGCCGGCAGACCATGCCCAGGAACATCCCAGCAGATGCCACCATGTGACTGGTTTGCTCATCAGTTTGATGTGTTGTCACAGTCACTGACAAGTACTTATCTGCAGAGCAACCTCTTAATTAGCTTCTTTTTTCTTTAACATATCTCCATCTGTACTTTCAGCTAATGAAGTTACATGAAGTTCAGCACTATCTCTATTTCCAGAATGCATCAGTACGCAAACCCTCTATTAGTGCCCCAACTCGCTAATTCATCTTTAAGTAAATTACTGGCCACTGGTTAACAATAAAGATATCAGAATCCTAACAAACCTCTCTCACTTATAAGATGATGCCAGGTTGTCTGAAATTTCCAAATCAACAAAAAAACCTGTTCTGAGGCATAATTTAGGCAAAACTGGTAATTTATAAAAGCAAAGATACTTGACAAACATGACCTTCCATCCCCAAATGCCGCCTGAATGTTGCTATGCACAATTTTTTCTGAGGTACCTGATGTTTTTCAATACATATTAGGAAATGCACATGAAGAGTTTATGAGCAGTTTATTGAAGTATCTAATCAGTGTTTGCTGGCACAAAACCTCATCACTGCCTCTGTATGACTGGAGTGTTTTGAGGTTAAGGAGGGATAGAAAAGTGCTGGACCTATTTCAAACATCGGGTGCCCATGATTTGCCATCCTAAACAATAAAAGGTTATAATGGTCCCCATGATTGCTTTTTTTAAATTATTAACTGTTAGACACATTTTTAGACTTATCTCTGTTGTACAAAGAGTTAAGGACTTTGTTTAGTTTGCATGTCCTTTCTTCTTCATACTCCAACTCTTAATAAAAGCATTAGACATCAGAGAAGAAGGGAATGGCAAACATTACACTTTAAAACCATCTGAAAGTGCTAAAGCTATGCACAACCACATAATGAAAACCAGGAAAAAATCCCCCACAAGTATCAATTAATATTTTCTTGTGCTTTAGGAAAACGCCTGCTACTTTTTCTGAGCATCTCTTTCTTTTTCCTCCAGAAAAGTAAAAATAAATCTGATTATAGGAAGGAGCACTGCAACATAACGTGTACAAATACTCAAAGATCCTTTTCATGTTACAGAGATCTGAAAGGTCAGAGCACATAACATTCTCTCCTGAACCTGCAACTGGTAAATTTATTAGGTAAATTTAATTATTTTTTTTTTAAAGGGAAGGAAAACACATTTAAAAATTGCTGCAAAGCATGAAGAAGTTAGTATGAGGTAATGTTTCAGAAATTTTTACATTACAGACAGTATTAGAAGATGACATTTCCAGGGGGTGTTTTATTGCCCCAGGCAGCAATGCAAGCTGCACTGCTTCTCCCAGTCCTTTACTGGATCTGGATATTGCCTCAGTTTCTAAGCCCCACTCCTGATAAATCATGACCTGCTTCACCATAATTATGGACAGTATTATAGAAAGCTGATTCAAGAGGAATAAAGCACATGATCATTCCTATTGCTCTTTTTAAAATTCACTGTAACTTCATTAAACTCATATTGCTGATTGTTGCAGAGAGTCAAGAATTAAGAAGGAAACTGATTTCATTGTTGAGAAATGGTTTCCTTCGAGCAAGCAGCTACTTAAACCTCCAGTGACTGCAAGCTCACAGCAGGCCCAGTGCACTTGGACGTGGAGCTATGTTTTAATTTCCTTAAACCCCAGGACATAAGTCACAGTTCCAGTAGTGTCTGGAGTGAGATATTCTGTGCTGATAACGACGCAAAGCTTTATATCCTGAGGTTTCCAAACACGTGGTTTGCCACAGGGATTTCACACACTCGAGGGGATGCTGCCCCTTTGCTTGCATGGGGTTAACACCTTCACAGGCAGCAGTTTGGCACACTCTTCTTTTTGAGTACCAAGGGTTTCCTGAGCGCTACTGGCCTCCAAAACCACCCCCTCCTTTCTCCTGCCTTGGTAATTTCTTTCCAGTTTCCTCTCCCCAATCTAAGGATGATTCTAGTTGATCAAAATATGATCATGTACTGCTCATTTCAATCTCTTACACTGAGAATTTCCCAAGGGGATAAATACTCTTTCCAATGGGCATCCAGAAGTGCTCCCCAGTCTCCTTCCCACCACATCACATGGCTAACTGCACAACTCCCTAAAGAACATGCTCTACTTGCATAGAACCCTTCAGGTAATTCTGCTACTAAAAGTGTACATCAGAATCTATAGCTAGAAATTTATTTGATCATTGCTATTGTAGTTCTTGTAATTATTATTAGTGTTCCAGTTGAGCAATCAAGTAACAAGCATGAGATGAGAAAAAGTAAGGAACTCAACAGCATTTTCAGAACTGATTCAGCAGTCTTTTCAAATTCCTTTGATTTATCCACATCCTGCCCTTCCAATAATTAACAGTTCACTGACTAGGGAATGAAAATCCTACAAAACTACAGTGAAAAGCAAAAATATTTAAAAAAAATAGAGTAAACAAACACAAGTAAAAAGAAGCAGCTGTTGAAAACAATTCAAACTCAGAGACAGGTAAATCTGTATTTTGGTGTTTAGAAAGAGACCATGGCTTTACACACTCTTGAGCTGAGTAACACCATGATGATTAATGTCTGATTAATGCCACACCCACGGTCCATTGTTATTCACAGGAGAAAGAAAATTTCAAAGAGAAGGTATTCAGCAATTTGCAATTAACAACCAATTAGTTCCCTTTCCCCACAAGTACCACTCCAGGCATTCTCTAACACAGCTCCCCTGGCACCTGCCATCACCGAGTCAGTAACCAAAGTAAATACATGTATTTTTTTCAATTAGATTCCATTGTTTTACAGTAGTATTACTGTATTATGTTCTGGTCAGTAACATTTTCAACCATTCTGTACTAAGCACCTATTTTACAGAATGTATGTCTATGTCCCATCTGCTTCAAGATATTTAAGGTGCTTCTGCCGTTGGTTGTATTTTTCACACTCACTGGCAGATTGCTAAAACTAAATCTGCCACTTTGTTTCTTAACAAAAGCACTTGATGCCTTTAAGCTTCTCCAGCTCTTTCACTTTCCTGTATTGATTCCAATTTCGTGCCTTTATGCATTCATCCGACTGGAATGTGAGGAACAATTATTTGATTGGTTTTGTTCATGCCCAGAACAGCAAATACAATTACTTGCATGGCAGCAATATGTGTTAATTTTGAACTGCATACAGGCTGTAAAACAGCACGTACTTAAATTTTGCATTGCTTACTTTATGTTACAAAATAACACTCTCTATTTGTTAACGTTTGCTGCAGGGGTTGCGATTCTTACATTTTTATCTATGTTTTATATTTTATAGACGAGGTTTTCATGATGCTTCAGCAGCAGATGATACTGACACGTTATAAAGAGACAGCCAGTTTATAGACCTGTCATTCCTTGTAAACTCACCTGCTTTTACATCCTGGTTGAACCGGGAGTACTTCGAGTGCTCGAGCAGGGGCAGACATTGCTCGATGGGCGTCCAGACGTATGTCTCAGGACACAGCAAGTCAGAGGGCCTGTACTGACCCTGCAAAAGACAAAGGAAGGGAAAAAAACAAGGAGAGAGCAGTCATACCAGTTGCACAAGAACACCCTGGCCACAGCTTTGCAGATTTTCCAAAGAGCAAGGAATAGTTTTAATCTAATCTGCACCGAATGAGCGCTCAGTGAAATCACAGGCTTTAGTCAGTTCAGCACCATCTCAGGAATACAAACTGAACCTTGGCACTTGGTGAAAATGTAAAATACCACACTTCATTTATCCAAGATGGACTAGAGAAGTTTTGGCTTTGCTTACTGAAACTCTGTACTTAAGTTACTCTCTAGAGTTCTGCTGAGCTGGTGCCGACACTAAAAAACTCAGCACCTCCAAAAGCAGCTCATCTCAAGTGTTGGTAATTCTAGCAAATAATGGAGGCAAAAAACCCCCAAAATCAAATAGAAAAAACCCACTTAACAGTAAGCAGGATGCTTTTATTGCATTAGTGATGGAGCATTGCGCTCATTGCCCCTTAAATAGTAACACTTGAATTCATGGAGTTTTTCCTGGATTAGTTTACAAGTAATGATTAGTGAAATTCTACCATTTCTTGTTGATTTATTAAAAAGATATTCTTTGCAGACATTCCCAGAAACTAAACAGACATAAGCACTTTCCCTTCAGCTACACGGAAAATCACCACCACAGCAATAATAACCTCCTCTAATCACATCTTCATTTCATTTAAAAGAAGATTATTCAGCAACCTATAACTTAAGTCAAAAATCTTATCTTGGAGCCATTACTCATTCAATCCATACCCTCTCAACATCCAGAGCCATATGGTGGCAATATCAAATGAAATTTTAAATTGCAAAGTCATTACATGTATCAGCTTGAAAACCAGCCATACAGTAAACAGAATGAAAAGTTTAAAGACCTCAATTACAAGTTAAAAGACTGGGTGTTATCAGAAGTCACACAATTGATGCCATTAAAAATTCTTCATATCAATTACATCACACAGGTAATTATGGTTATCATCTTGTGAGGAAGCTGAGTTCTTCTCCAGTATCTAGTATGAAATAAAGCAAAGCACCCTTGAATGAAGCTGAGCAATGTTTGGGAAGGGACATACATAATTATCCTGACTACAGCTTGGAGATCAAGATACTCCTTTAGGGACACCCTTATGCAGCAACAGCCCATTTTAGAGGATCAGAAGAAACAATTTTTAAGTTCACAGGGATTCCCAATTCTTTTTATACATTTTTTTATGTATTTCCCACCAACTGTAAATTGTTGAATAGAAAACACGAGAATTACCTCAGATAAAAACAGTCCTTACTGTCCACATGAAAAAAAACAAAAATAACTAAGCTTCCTGCTGAACCTTGTCAAATGCCTGATGTTCCTTTCTGAAATGGTCTGTATGGTTGATTTTCTCATTTGAAGCACATTCAGGACTGAATGGTGACTACTGTTGTTTGGTTTAGGTTTTTCTTAATTAAAGGCAAATTTTTATATTAAATTAAAACAATATTCCCCCAATTCCACACAGAAGTTTAAACCTCAAGGCCTCAGAAAATCCTCCAAAGCCAGAGAATGGAAGTGACATTATTAAATAAACCACTTTGAAATGTTATGCTCTCTAAACAGAAATAATTGAATGGTATGTGAAGGTAGTGCTTAAAGAACACTTTTAGCCACCATTACTCAGATGAAACAATTTAATGACTTGGGGGGAAAAAAAGATGCCTTTTCAATCATATTTTAAAAAAATCCGAACATAAACTAGTTGTTGATTTAAAGACATTTTCTCAACTGGCCAAGAAGGCAGAAACAGCCAAGGAACCATTTTTAGAGCTGTCACTTAAGCACAGAAAATACAAGGTGGCAAATTAGTCTTTCCTATAGCACGGGCATACCCATGGCTGCAAGCAAAGACAGCCCAGCCACTTAGTTATCCTAGAAGATACTGCTCCAACATCTTGAAATTTATCACATCTGTGAATCCCACACATGAAAATCCTGTCACTGTGCAGCCCTATGCTAAATTTCCCTATTAATACTGTAACGTCATAGTCTGTCATAAAACAGGATATATAAAATTAACTGCATTAAAGCATTACTGCTTTGGTTATAATTTAGTACTGAGCAACACAGTAACAGGAAATAATTGATTATCCAATCCATCCCTGTAGGTTCAGTATTTATTTTAGGCATCAACACCCTACTTAGGAATGAAAAAGGAAGGAATAATTCTGAGGTGACTTCCTTTACATGTTTTCTTCCCCCAAAATTTAGAACCTTGTTAATAAACTTCCCTGAAGACACAGGAGATTGCAGGGATGACACATCACTGACCCGGGACACCCAGTGGAATTAGAGGTTAAAATGAAAGGAGACATTGATGCTCTTTGATATCCTCCCTTCCTAAATGTGTTTCCAAACATACCTGAAGGAAGACAGTTCTGAAAAGGCATTTTATTTACACTACTGGTTAAACCCACATCCCATGACTCATTCCACAGGACACACCAAGGAGAGTTTCCCAATGAACAGGACTTGCACTGTGACTGTATTGATAGAATTAAACAGGGAATCCACAGAATTTGTTAAATCAAATGAAATAATGTCTAAGGGCTTTTACCTCCCCACCACCACGCTTGCCATAAGCGCTTATCCTCAATTTACTTACTTTTCTCAAAATATTTAAAACCTCAAGATGAAAACAAACCACTATGAATCAAACTAATATTTTTTTCCTCTCTCCTCTTATTCCTGGACTGTGAAAACATCTGAGAACCCAGACAGGTTCTAGCTCATGTTGAGGAGCAGCTGTACTTCAAGAAAAGTGTTCAAATTTCATTACTCACTCTAAAATGATTACATCATCTAAAAAAATCGCCTCTAAGCATACTATTTATATTCCTCCTTATTCTTAATATTACTGATTTGCAGCGTACACCAACATAAATCCCAAATAGAAAGGGGATCTCCCAAAGGGAAGTGCTGCAAAGGGATTTATCACAGTAGAACTTAATCAGATTTGCAAGACTGCTTTTGAAAATCATTCCTCTCTGACTTCAGATTAAATCAGCATTCATTTCAGAAGTCCTTCTGTCCACGGTAAGATTTCACAACTGAAAACATTTTACTTTTATCTCATTACATAAAAGCTCTTGCACAGTAGCACTGTTTAAGCTGTTCAGACCATCTTGGGAATATTAAACTACATGACTCTCAACAAAAAGTATCACCTTACAGAGCATCCCTAAGCATTTGTCTTAGGTTTCAGCTTCTCAAATCCAAACCCACCTGCTGATGAAATGCACGCTGTCAATACACAACAACTGCACATATTTCTCTCTGTGCATCTACAGTTTGTCAAGAAATACCCAAGACATAAAATGTGCTTTTACGAATTATTATTGAAAATAAAAAAACACATATATTTACCTGAAATTTAGGTTTTTTGATGTTGTTACAAATTTCTATTAATGCCCAGAAACATCCTTCATAGAACAGAATATTAACGCAATTTGAGCCATAATAAGATGAGAACCAATGCAGGTCATACCCACGTCTATGATATAGTCAAATATCCCATTTCTGACAACCATGAGTAGATAATACCCACTGAAGACTAAAATGTCAATATGAGCATATAGTGTTACTCTGTGAATCCATGCCTGACATCAAACAGTTTGCAGTACAGGTCCTTCCAGAACCAGGTAATTTCAGTAATAATGGATTTTGCCGCTGCATAATCCTAAACAGTTGCTTTGATTTACTTCCACCTGCAAACCCAAGCTCATTGCTGCCTCTGAGACAGAAATGCAGCCAACAATTGTTGCCTTATCCCCCGTCACTCATGATTTTACAGAGGAATATGGTTCTGGACAAACTCAAAGAGGGTTTTAGGTTGGATATTAGGGATAAATCCTTCCCTGTGAGGCCCTGGCACAGGTTGCCCAGCAAAGCTGTGGCTGCTCCATCCCTGGAAGTGTCCAAGGGCAGGTTGGACGGGGCTTGGAGCAACCTGGGCTGGTGGGAGGTGTCCCTGCCCATGGCAGGGGGTGGGATGAGATGATCTTTAAGGTCCCTTCCAACGCAACCCATTGCATGATTCCAAGATACCTCCATCAGACTGAAGGGACCTGCTGCACTATTAGGTAAGATATTCTATACCTTCAATCATCTTAGTCAACCGGTCCTTTATCCAATTCTGCTTTTTCTTCTTTGAACTGGGGGCAAAGGGTCACAGGAGGAAAACTGCATCGCTCAGGAACAGGACAGCCCCAGGCATAATAAATATACAAAGAAAGCTGAAAGATAAATACCTGACTAATCTATCAACTGGCTTGATTAAAAAATCAATACTGAAAATCAGTATGGCTACGAAATTCCCGAGTATGTGGTTTCTTCTACCAAGGCAACTCACTGCAACATAAATGTGACTTCTTATTTAATAAAAAATACCCCCAAGACCTTTTATTTTCACTAATGTTTGGGGCATTTTTCCTCCTACATAATATAAAAGAAAGAGCACTTCAAGGTTCTTTCTCATATACAATTAGACATGCTGCATTTTAATTGGAAGCTTCTGGAAGTAAGCTGCCAAGTCTAAATTAATACTTCACACCATGATGTTTTTTGTTTTACAGCTTCCAAATTAGAATCGGCCAGAACTTCTCTGAACTTTTGTTCCACAGGAAGGGCAAAGGTTTTAATGAGACTTCAGTCTGGAGATTACTTCTTAAATATTTTGTAAAATCTGAAGGATTTGGTAAGCACTTCAGATGAAAAACACCAGCAGAGTTTGTTTTTCTAGTCTAAGTAAAATTTAAAACGTAAAACGCCCAAGAAAGACAATAGTCTCAAAACCGAAGAAGGTCAAGCACCAGTAGCACTGAAAAAACAAAACAGGACGGTTAAACACACATTTAATTCTTTTATCAGGTACAGTTTACATCTGTATTCTATTTTTTCACAATAAAGGCATTGATCTTTTATTAAAAGTGAATTAAGACTGCCTTCATCTCCATTTCCAGCCAGATGCTTAAAAAGAAGCGTTCTGGCTACATAAACAAAGCAAGCCCAAATCGTCGACAGGGCCCCGTCCGAGCGAGGCAGCGCCGCCCGCGGAAGGGCGCGACACACCGCGCGCTTATTGAATTCAGCCTTTCCACTGAAAGACAACCCCGCTGGAATCCCACCAGCGAAGTACTACAGCAGACCCTTGCTCCCTGATTTCATTACACAAACAGAAATAGCCTTTATGGATCCCCAGGAGAGCCCTCTGCGAGTAACTCGAGCCGCTGTGTTTGCACGGGCGGAGGTCGGCGGTGCCCGCGCTGAGCCAGCGCCGGCGGGGCAGAGCTGGACACCTGAATCCCTCTGTGCTTCCAACTGTCCAGCCACTCACGTGGGATCCATCTGCGGAAGGCCTAAAAGACTTCAGGAAAACAACCGGGAAACCCCCATCCCAAAACTACCAGTCACACAGTCACTCCCATCCCGTAGTCGCTGTTTTAAAAATCTTTTTAAATCAATAAACCACCCTTAAGTAACTGCCATAAAGCAAGCAAGCTTTGCTTATCCATGAGACATGGCTGGAGGCTTTGGATTTATCACCAAAATGCATTGTGCATCCAAGAGAGTCAGGACCAAAAAGGAGCCGCATCACCAGGTAAGTGAGTTAGTAAGCTGGATTTCACCGTGGGCTCCACCACGTGCGAACAGGCTGCCTGGTGCCAGTGCCAGGATTCAAACAAGCTGATTTTATCCAACTGCAAACTTTGAGTTCACTATGGACTCCACATTTTTAGGACCCCAGAGCTACATTCTTAAGAGCCATCTTTCTGTTCCGTTAAAGAATAACGTGTTGTAAACCTTAAAAGATACAAATAATAACTGAAATTCACTTTGTAGAATTTAGAGGAGTACATTAAGTGCTAGTCCTTGCTCTTGACAAAGCCGTGCTGATTCTCTGTCAGTCACATCATCAAAACCTGCGTAATGGGAATTTTACAGGCAGCCAGGGAGCTGTGAGGTGCTTCCCAAGGCACCTCAAACATGGAAACTCACAGCAAATACCCACCTTTTCCTATATTCTTTCATTCCCCAGAAGTGAAATGCAAACAACCTGAAGTTGCATTTCCAAAAGAAGTATAGAATCAGAATGGTTTGGGTTGGAAGGCATCTTCAAGATCATCTAGTTCCAACCCTTATTTAGGTCAGTTAATTGATTACAACATTGCTTTTTTTTTTGTATTTTCCTTCTAAATGTGTCCCATGCACCTTTAAACTGAGTGATCAAAGCAAAACTGCATACAATTTGTCAACTTTCACTTCTTTTCTGTTTATTTCCCAATTCTATGTATAGTATTAATAGAAATAACTAATCATAAACTGTTTCCAAAGTGAAAATACTTCTGACACTTGTTCTTACATGTCATACAACTAGTAGGAAACAAATAATTTCCTACAATTATTAACTATATATTCATACTTAGCTGTTCACTAAATACATTAAAAAAAAAAAAAAAGAAAAGAAAAGAGGCATTTCAGAAGGTTTTCATAGTGTTCCTCAGGTAAATAAAATACTTCAGCTAAGTGTAAAACAGATTAAGATAATGAGTAAAAGTCAAAAAGGAAGTCAGCCAAGTTTCATGCTCAATGTCCTGCAACTATCATGCAATTATCTGCCCATTAACTGCCTACATTAGTGCTCTTAACTCATCATAAAAATGGAATTAACTTTATCTTAAATTTCACTGAGAATTAAGGTAAATCTTAGCACTTGATTTGTCTGTGTGCTCTGCAAAGAAGCACTTCCAAAGAAATGCTTCCCTCTCCCCTCGAAATACCTTCAGAAACTATTACTGTTTCTCTGTTTTCCCAACACATGCTAATGCTACAAATCTCCTGAATTGTTTGGATTCTGCTATTTTCATCCCTTAGTGTACACTCCTAAATAGCTGCTTTCATCTTGTCCTCTTTCATAGAAATTACCTGAAATATTGAACACTTTCTAGCTTGTTTTTGAGACTGGGAAACAGGCAACAGGTGTCTGAAAAGAATCATGGGCTGTGAGAGAAAAAAATTGCTTTCCACTGAGGGAAAAAGGGAACATTTGAGACAGGTTTTGTGTTTTTTTTCCTTTCCCCTTCAGTCTCTAACTCTGTCCAGCTTGGGATGCAACAGTCAAGAATTAAAGACAAGACACGGCTCTGGCCCTCCTCTAACAACTATTTCAAGCATTGCTCTCTCTTCTCCAAGACTTCTTGCCAAGGGCTTGTCCCTTCTCATTTATGAAGAACAGTAAGTGAGAGTTTTCCACTACTTGTTCTAAGCAACTAAAGCCACTCTCTATCCGAAGTCACCGTATCAAAGCCACTCACTATGTCTGGAATAAAGCCAGTGGTTAGGCTTGCACAAAGGAGGTAAAAAAAATCTGATATGGTAAATACTGTACTTTTATCATCTCCTTGATGACTGGATAGACACACATTTAAATGAATGCTTCTGAAAACATAATTTAAAGAAAACCTTTGCAGGGGGCAGTTGTCAGTCTTTCATGGTCCTATTCTTTGCATTTTGAGATCTACTCAAGCCAATGGGTGTCCAGTAACATTTCTGAACTGGGACACAGGACAGTGAATATCTGTGCCTGTTCCCACTCCACACCTCTTATTCCTTATCTCTAAGGAAAAAATATGGATAGATACACATAGAGGAGTGATTCTTAGATTTCAGTGGCAGTCACTGTTTAGATTAAACTCTCCAGGCTGAACTTGCCCTGTATATGGTGTTTTACACTGCAGAGCCAGAAGTACAAACACTACAAAATGGTCCCTTCAAGACCAATAAGGTGCATTATTTACTCTGAAACTGCTATTGTAGCCCGGTTCCAGACTCTGGATAGCAGAATAGCAAATTTATGGATTCTCAACTGCCCTAAGTTGGCTGACTGTTTATCCAAAGCTGAAATAATAATATCCCAATGACAGACAAGTATGAAGACAACTCCTGAAAGCGAGAAAGAAAGGGAAACACTACAAGTATGGAGCTATTAAAAAAAAAAAGTTTACGTAAAATTAGGGTCACTGTTTAAGCACATTTTCTAAGTACCTTTGCATCAGCAAACTATTACTGTATCTACTTTGCCTTCTTTGCATTTCCCAAGGTTCCTTTCCCTTTTTTATTATTATTTATTTTTGTTTATATCTGCTAATCTGTGCTGTACACAAAGGCATTTTATTAAAACTGAGTATTGAAACCAAATTTAGGTTTCACTGTTGCTACATAACCTTTGTGTTTGAGGTACAAAAATAAGAGATGCTGACATGAGATGGGACTTACAGGAAAACTCCACTGGCTGGAAATCCTGGCTGAAATTCCACAGACTTCCACCAAGACTATCAAAACATTGCACAACTTCAAATATTGCCATTTTATCTCTCAAATTCACTAATATTTAGTACCAGTGATACTAAACTGGCAGAATAGTGGCATCAACAGTGGACTCAGATTCCAAAGAATGTTTCTCATTCAAGGTGTAATTGTGCACATTTAGAGACTGAGATTCCCTACAAATTCAAGGAGTTGTACGTTCAAAACATTTTACAGGAAAAATGATTCTTTGATTTCCTATAAAATCAGCTAACATTTACTGGAAATTGCCATTAAAAATTCAGTTGAGAACAAGCTAATTAAAAATGGTACCATCCAGATAGTCTGAAGCTACTCAAGAATGCTAAAAAAAAGCAGCACAGTTTAAAAGCAGCACAGCAGAGTAGAAAACAAGAAGAAAGAAGAGATAAGCTTGCACATTTAAGGATTATTAGCTTCCCTGAATTTTAGCCAACTTTTTCAACAACTTGACATTTAAGTATATTACAGGAAAAAAAATGTAATATGCCTTGTATTTTTACTGCAAAAAAATCAAAGAGCTTGGGGGAATAAAAATCGTATGATTACTGAAATGGAACTTGTTTACTTTGAATCTGCAGCAGAAATTCTTAAGGAGACCCAGCATTAAAGTTGGAAAGTGAGACCAAAAAAAGAACTATGACCAAAAGATAAAACCCAAGTAGGGGCCTCAAGAGGAATGCTTCATTAGAGGCACACCAACCCTTGTTGACTTAGGTCTATCTCAAAAGGAGTTTATTTTGGCAGCTGTGAGAAGCAAAAGGAGAAAAAAAAAAAAAAAAAAGAAAAATAATTGAGTGTTTCCATCATGTGGATCCCGTATCCTTCCCTTGAAGGGCTGCCATAAACTGACAATATTTTCTGAGTTCATTAAATTAAATGGATGAAATTAAATATTGAAGTTTATTTTCTTATATTTAACATAAAGTGAAAAAATTACAGGGGAAAAATATGCACAAGCTAATAGACCATGATCACCCTTTACCCTTACATACACAAAATTGTCACACTGATATCAAATAGCTCTAAACATTCGCTAATACCTCACTAGCTGGAGTCATATCTAAAAGAACAGCATTCCTCTGTAGCTTACAGACATATTCCACAGGAAAGCTAAATGAATTCCCTGTCGAAGAGGTTTCTACTGTGTCACTATCAAAGTAAAAACACTACACACCATGTTTATTTAATAGAAAAAAAATAGACAAATGTCAAATTAAATTGATAGAATTAAAATGAAAGTGAGCAGGGTTTTTTTCTGTACAACTGCACAGGGAACTAAAATATTCAAATTCACCAGATCTAAACCACCAGCACAAAGGAAATGGGTATGAGGGCAGGGTGCATAATTTTTTATATCCCTCTGATAAAATGATGTACCAAACAGTAAACCAATGTAAATTAAACATTTTAAATTTTTCTGATATTACAAGAAATTGTTTTGTGACAGTTATGAAACCTGCTACTTTGATTCCTACGACTCACTTCAACTTCAATCTGGTTTGTCCCACCTTTAAAAGCAACAACCCTAGAGGACAAACACAAGAGGAAAGGAGGTAAATTCTATACATTTCATTTTCAGGTATCTCTGTAGTTTCCAGTTTATCCATGCACAACACACATTGCTCTTGCAACTTAATCCAACCGCACATTTTTCAGCTTCTGGGATAAAAATGTTCAGGCCTGAGCACCAACAGAGCACACAGAAACCTGTGTTTCTTCCTGCCCTTCAGTTTCCCTGGATTTTGAACCTTCTTGGCAAATCTTTGCCTGCATGTCAATCTTCAGAGCTCCCCATTGCAGCTGCTGTGTTCTGGGATTACTCCCATTTTCACCAGCGCTCCCCAGTGTCCAAGCTTTCCCCGCCTTTCCTGGTGCCTCTCCAATGACTCTCATCAGAGTTTTCCCTGGAGCCCCACACCTTCCCTTCTCCCAGCTCCAAAACTCAGCTCTTCATCCCACTCAAGCCCCAGACACTCGGAGCCCCTTGTTCTGCCCAGCGTTGTGGATGGGCTCTCTCCGTGACCGCCCAGACCCTTCCCACCTCCGGGAATACCCTTCCTGTACTAGACTTCCCCAAAGTCCTGCTCCAGCCTCTAGCAGGGTTTCAAAAAACCCAGCCAAAACCACACTGAACTTGCCAAAAATCCACCCAGACTAGACTCCGAGGGCAAGAAAATAAGACCTACCCAAGGAAGTCTGGGCTGATGGTAGCCTTATACTGAATAAATAATTTCATATTTCACCTTCGTGCCCCAGCTACCAACTCAGCCTGTGGAATATTTCAAGACATAATAAATACCAGACTAATTGACAGCTTTGCAAATTGTGAAACACTGATATTCACAAGTTGAAATATACTCCTAATTAAGAATTCAGATGTCTGATGTTGGCTTAGATTAACATATGCTATGTGGGATTTTCAAAAGCATTTATAAGATTTATGCCACTAAATCGTGTTGAAAAACAATGTCACTTTAAAATCTGCCAGCTTTTTTCATTTCTATTTGCTTTCATACATCTCAGAGCAAGAAATAATGTTCTGAAATCTATAATTCAAAACAGTACCAGAATTTTTAACTTCAAAGCTTTCTATCAATACATGGTACACTAGACAAGTCTTTTTTCAGTCCAACAATAATAAAACTATTAAAAGCCAAATTATTTACTTTTAATCATTCAACACTGAAATATCCACAGTCCAGCACTGAAGGAACGGGCTCAACAACAGTGGTACATACATGCAGATAGGTGTTACAGTAATTTTAGGATAGAAGAAAGGAGTAAAATTGTAGGACAGACGGGAGACAACAGCACAGGAAAGTTTATCAGTTAAAACTTCATATTGCAGCATTTTGAATAAATAATATGGTGAAATTCAAGTTAATGTATCTTTAATACACACAGAAAGATGTTACTCAGACTAGAAATCTGAAGGAAACAATAAATCACAGTCTTTAAGTGTCTACAATTTACATTACCAGGACTGAGCAACGCACCTCTGCCAAAAAATCTAAACCTACTTGTCTCCCTTACATCTGCAGATTAAAAACTGAATAAATAAATAAAGAGGCTTGCATTACCACAGCGTTCCAAGCATGTGTTAGAACTTAAACCTTAACAGCGAGCAAAGCAACAGCTATCTGTACAAAAGATCACCAAGTATCTGCACAAGAATTCTGGACCATCAAAACACATGCACTTTGAAAGAAGTTTCTTCTATTGTCCTCAAAAAATGTTTATTTTCATAGTAAGCCTTCATTCATGAAATAAGCATTCTAATTTTAGGCCCGTTTTGTTTGTCAAGTGTTTGTTAAACAAGTTTGCTTTGTTTGCTGGGAGAGGTGAATTTGTAAACAAAGCCCCTCCTGTGCTCTCCGAGGAGTCCCTTCTCAGCAGGAGAACATCCAGCTTCACCTTGGGACCATCTCAGCACGTGGAGCTCGCAAACCACAGGGTTGAACCCAGGCCATCACTGATGAGACAAAAGCCTAAATTTACTGCAAAAGCATGTCAGTCATAGAAGAGATGGCACGTGGTCTCCCAGACTGGAGATGTGTGAAGTGAAGCAGCATCCCGTCTGCCCCACAGCTCACACAACCATCCCCTGGGAGAGCCAACAGCCCCAGTGCCGTAAGAAATGGAATCTGAACATCCACCACGACCCCTACCAGCTCCCCATCATCTTGGAATCAAAGAACCATGGAACGGTTTGGGTTGGAAGGGACCTTAAAGCTCACTGTGTTCCAACCCCCTGCCATGGGCAGGGACACCTCCCACCAGCCCAGGTTGCTCCAAGCCCCGTCCAACCTGCCCTTGGA
>JAWWEU010000160.1:31961757-32021714 GCA_035583155.1 Acropternis orthonyx
CCCTCCATCCCTTGTCCCCAGTCCCTCTCCAGCTCTCCTGGAGCCCCTTTAGGCACTGGAAGGGGCTCTCAGGTCTCTCCCTGGAGCCTTCTCTTCTCCAGGTGAACACCCCCAGCTTCCCCAGTCTGTCTCCAGCTCTCTGATCATCCCCGTGGCCTCCTCTGGACCTGCTCCAACAACTCCATGTCCTTCCTGTGCTGGGACCCCAGAGCTGGACCTAGCACTGGATGTGGGGGTCTCACCTGAGCTGGGCAGAGGGGCAGAATCCCCTCCCTCACCTGCTGCCCGTGCTGCTTTGGATGCAGTCCAGAATGTGGCTGGCTCTCTTTTCTTTCATTCTCTGCCTGAACACTCCAGACTGAAAACCAGGCTGTAGCTACATGAGTTACCAGAAGAAATACTAAACTGAGAGAGCCCCAGAGTTCCTGGGCTTCAATACATTCCCTCTGGGACCATGCTAAATACAAGAAACCGGGGAAAGAATTGAAATACAGGAACACTAAACAAATGTAGGAATAAGACACAGAAAACACAGCTAGATAGAGATGTATTGAATTTTTGTTAAGCTACTTTGTAGGGAATAACAACTGCCTGAGAACGTAATACAGTAAAAATAATTGTATCCCTTCAACATGCGCCTTTTGACATTAACTTGTTTTCACACTTCTCCTTATGTTAATAAATTCTCTTTCCTTAATTATAAACAAAATATTAAACTTATAATACTGGAATTCTTGTCAAATAAGCTCATTTTTATCATGCAAAGCTGAACAAACTGGAATTACAGTAGGAAATTTTGTGGCAGTCTTTCTGCAAGCAGCTCTGCATTTAACAATGTCAGGACACACTGGTGTGTTCGTGGCTCTGTCCAAGTGCCCAGCACTGTTCTCCTGGCTGGTCAGAACACGTTCACTATTATGCTTTCATCTGAATTATTGCCATCTAAAGGGATACAAATGTCTATTTGCATCTTCAGGAAAACAGCCTGTTTAACATTATGTATCCCCAAAGTCTTTGAGCTGAAACATCAACACTTCAGTTTTCTCTTAATGCCAGATGTTTGGAAACTTTCCTTCATAATCACCTTCACATTAAAAACCAGGTCTGAAGGCAAAGGAGCTGGAATCAGTAACTATACTACATCCTAAATTATGTCCTGATCTTACCAAAACCTGGTAATTCGAGGGTGTATTAAACATACATCCAGATACAGGATTAGGGGAGTATTAAGATCAGAACTGCACTTATAAAAGTCAAGCACTTTGTTGACATTCTAACAGCTTACAGTCCTCACTTTTCAGAGCTAAAATAATCAAAAACTGCCCAGGCAATCACCTTGTTCTATTTTAAAATCAATAAAGGTCCACCCTGCACTCATGTGCCTGTTTATCTCGAAATGTGAAAGCAGCTTCATGCACTTTCAGGCATTTTTAACACATTTTTAAAACAGAGAACAAAGTATTACGAACACCTGCATGCTTAGCATCACATGGCAATAAATATTGACATATAGACGTTTAAATGAGTAAAACTTCAGTAAGTTTGAATCAAAGTAAATTTCACCCAGATCCACACCTCTAAAGGACAGTGGTCAAAAATGTTTCTGCCTCCTGTTCAGCCTTGGTGGCACCTGAGAGCTGTTCCAACATGCTGCAACTGGGAGGCTACTGGGAGCTACTGGGAGGATGAGGCTCTGCAGATTCCAACTCCACCACCACCCCCTGCAGGTTTGGCTCAAAACCCAGAACGAGTTCAAAAATCTCAGAGAAGGAAAAGTATCTGGAGTTTTAAGAGCCTGTACGTACTGCAACACCTCTCCACCTTCCTCCCTTCCCCCTGAATGGAAGATAATTAAAAGCAATTAACAGCAAGCCACACAGTGCCAACTGGTAAAGACTAAAATGGAAAGAATGCAAAGGAAAAAAAATAAAAATTCATAAAATAAATCATGGATCAACCGTACCGAGCATAATAGCACTAAGCAGTGCTTAAAAACACTGGCCTTAATAGCTTAAATAAATAAATAAAGTCAATAGATCAGTGGAACAAAAAGCTCATCTTGTCTTCTGTCCATTCATAGAACAACAGCCCATTTTTTGTTGGGATGAACAGAGAATTTGGCTCCTATGTACTTTTGCTCCACAAACCCATCCTTTTCAATTAATTTACAATGGAGTCATTTTCAAACCCTTTTTCTGTCATTCCAGCTCAGTGTTCTTTGTGAAAACATTTTTATTCCAAACAAGAAAAGGGGAGGCAGCAAACAGTATCATATGCTGTTAAAAAAGATGATCCACTCCCTTGAAATTTTTCTAGTAAGAATCCCCAAATTATCTGACACATCTAACAGCAAACTCTGAACAGTTTCTGTCATTCCTTTCAGAGCAGTTCAGTTATTCAGCTGAAAACAACTAAACAAAATAAAGGTTTTGGCAGTGGTTAAGTCTCACAGGGCAAGCAGAAACCTCGGGGCAGTGTCTGGAAACAGCAAGGGAGGTTTTGGGGGGTTGGGTTTTCTTTTAATTTTGCAGTCAGAAGACAACAATTCACCAAGGTCCCAGGTCTCCCCCATAAGGTAACCTTAGAAAGCCTTTGGGAACAGACTTTATTAGATTAAGAAAAAGCTTTAAAAAGAAGCTGAAACCAAAATATTTCACTCCTCCACTGACCCTCCTGCTTGGGGTCCTGCTCTGAGCAACCTCTCAGAGCTGCAGTGCCCTCCGGACAGGCTGTGAAAACACAGCACCACCCAAGAGCCTGCCAGGCTCCACAAACATCCACTACTGTCTCTAGTACCAATTACAGACAGCACAGATTTGGGTTTAAATTGATTGCATCTGAGTAACAGTGGTAGCTACCACAGGACAACATGAGATAAGCTCCTCCCCCTACCAGGGGTATGTTGGAGCTGTGAAAACATGATTAATTACCATCATCTGCAAGCCAGTACTATCACACGCTTGCTTTGGGTTTTTATTTTTCGTTTATTACTTTCTTTGAGCTGTCACTTCCAGTATTTACCATAACACTATAAATAATAATTTACTCCAATAAGAAAGACAAAACTCATCCAGGCGATCTCCACAAGCACTGTAAGGAACAACCAAAAAGCCCTCTATTTTTTTCTCCACTCAATTAATGCAATATTCTCTCCTGAAAAAGAGAAGTGCAGCTTTTAGCACAGACTTGGCTGAAGTAGAATGGGCAGCAGAGAAATTCGAGAGCGTATCACATGTGCCTTCATAGTCACATAGTGACAAACCTTGACACTAAAAATAACTCAGCCCACATCCCAATTTAGTCCATCCTGAAAACTTTGTAGTTGCACAATTCCCATTTTGTCTCCTTTCCACCCTTTCTCCTTGCCTCCAGAGCTTACCATCTTCTTTAGTACAATGAAGGCAGTAATGCATGTTATATAAACAAGTGTTAGAAGCTGATCTCAGCATCTGAGGGCCTAATTTTAGCCACCCTTCTCTAGGACAGAAATGCACTGGTTGATAAAAATCTTCTAGACGGCTTAAAAAATGAGAATTGGAGAAAAGAAGGAATTGAGGGGTATTTTTGGTGGACAGCTGGTTGGGGATTTTAGCAAGAATCAGAGAAGCCCATGAAGAGATAGGCTGCTAGCCACCAGGTTTAAAAGGAAAGGTGTTGCAAAAAAACCCCACAAACATAATAGTCGTTAAAAAAATTATAATATTTGTTATGCTTTAGGAAGAAGAGTTCATGTCAGATATGGAGAAAAAGATTTTCAATGGGAAGACCACTAAAGCACAAGAATATATAAGTGTACAACCACCAACACACAGAGATATGGCTTTTGGCTCACATGTCCAATGGGTCTTAAAAGTTAACAAAAATATAGTAGAACCTGTGCTTCAGAAAAGGGATGAACTTCATAATATGTGATTCCACTTCTTCCTCCTGGCTCCAATTCACCCACTGCGATTGGATTCTGGGACTCCCATTTCCATCCAAATACTGATGCTGAACTCTTTGCAAACTAGACTGTTAGAAGCACTGTTTTTAATATCAGGATTGAGGATAAATAATACAACCTTTTGCTCATTAATTATACTTTTACTTGGAGACTCAGTACAGTCAGCAGCTAAACAAACTCAGACAAAGAAAATAATCATTCAAAGTAATGAATTGTCATCTAGATTAAATGTAACACTTCACAGAAATGCACTGTGATACCTCTATAAAATTAATGAGGTCTTAGTTAAACCAGGCCTCGTTAAAGTATCTCCCATTAAATCTTTCCTGGAAAATTGGAGAAAAAACATCTCCTGCAGATTAACTGGCCTGTCAGCCAGCTCCTACTGTAAAGACCGCAAGAGAAATACGGCAGAGCCAGGAAAAGCAGGAGCTCAGGCTTTCAGACCAAATAAATTCCACTTGACAATATTGCCTAATTAGAGCTAATATCATCAGCAAAATTGCAAAAATAAGAGCAGTTGGATCTGAAGTGAGATGAGAGATCCAATACTCCCAAGTGTTGCCACCTTCAATAAATGTGGTGCGCAGGTAAAACTAACCAGTGTTTCAGTGACTTCAGTGACACATTTCAAGTGCTGACTTTTCTCTGGGACAAAGGAACTTTAATATTTCGCCCTGGAAACTGGCATGGCTGTGAACAACTTCACACACAGGGGCTGTGTCAGGCAAAGTGAAGAGCATCTGCATAAATACGCTTTAACCTTTGGTCTCACAGCACTGCAGATGTCCATCTCTGCATATTCAAATTCACTCCCTTCTGAGAATGCCCACAAAGAGACAGTGACAAAATTCAGAAGTAAGAGGTGTCAAGCAGTGTTTGAAGACCATCCAAAATGATTAAATCAACAAAATGAAGTGAAGCTGAGAAGCAGCACCATATTAATTCATTTGCTTGTCAGAAACCTTAAAAATACACTTAATTCCATGCATTCTTACACTTACTAGGAAGGACTAATAAATTTATAAATCTATCATTGGAAAATTCTGAAACGGGAATTGTGACCTCATTCCTCAGATGAAGGAGAAAAAAAATTAAAGACATGTGAACTGTGAGATACATTATTCCCCCTTAAAAAAAAAAAAAACCTCCAAGAAAACCAACCAACCAAAACCCACACCTCTTTTGTCTCTGTATCCCACAACTTCCAGTTCTCACTTTGACTGCTCATGGTTGCTGTGGAGTCCCCAAATGAGCCTTCAAATAAGATTTAGTGTAAGTCAGCAATAAGCAGTGAATTTATGACTATGCAGAATCATGAATTAGACATGATAAATTTCTACCAGCTACTATCATTCAGAGGATGGTTTGCCTCAGGTTTATTAACATGATCCTGAATAAATCTTTTTAGCAGCCCCTTTTGACAGAGAGAGGCACATTACCTCGAATAACTCAGAAAACATCCCCCAGGACAGACCTGGCCAACAATTTAACAAACCACTCCTCTTACTACTGGGCTGCTGTGAAAATGAGGTAAGATTGTAGTTTGCTAGTGTCTTAAACAAATTAGCAAAATCACCTACTTCTATTTAATAACATTTATTTCTCCAGTATAGAGAAGAAAAGCACCCCAAAAAAAGTTTACTCAAGTTGAAGAAATTTGTAATCAAAGACCTGCCAAATAAAAAGTAACAGGTATACACATGAAACTGCAGAAAGGCCATTCCTCACATACAACTTCAGTCTGAAAATTACTATCAGATACAAATCCTTCAAATGCTTGTACAACACACACCCCAAAATTTCTGCTTTGGGACACATGTTTATTTTCTCAAGGGAAAGTGATGAGAAAGAGACTTGTTCACTTCAGCAATAGAACAAAGGTCTTCTGCCCTGGCAGAAGTCTACAAATAATACAATCAGGCATAAATATAAGTATTATTTTCACTTCATTTCTGCTACACTTCAGTCACCTTAAACTTCAAGCAAACAACTGAAAAGAAATCCAGATTTCCAATATTAGAAAAATAAAGCCCGAGGGACACGTTCACTTTTCTCCCGAGGGAGTTCTAAATGACAAAAAAAACAAACCCAGTCCTCCTTCGAAATATTTTACCAGGAAAAATAAGTAAAAAGACGTGGCTAGGATCTGTGTTTGTTTCTAGCAGAAAAATGGGATTGCAATTAGTTTTAACCCTGCAAGTGCTGTGTGAAATTTGGCACAGCTTCAACACTTGCACAGAGGAAAAACTGTAATAATTTACCAATTACACACAGTGAAAAGTAACAGCTTAGGAAACAAACAAAGAAGTGATTGAGTAATTGTATTCACTGTCTTTACCAGCTATGAAAACATGCTCTGCTTTAAATAATAACATTTTCAGT
This sequence comes from Acropternis orthonyx, assembly GCA_035583155.1. Lineage (NCBI taxonomy): Eukaryota > Metazoa > Chordata > Aves > Passeriformes > Rhinocryptidae > Acropternis > Acropternis orthonyx. The sequence continues at coordinate 31,968,086 of JAWWEU010000160.1, forward strand.
GGAAACTCCCTGCCAACATTCAGTTATGGCAGAAGCACCTCCATATTTCTCCTTGATGATGCTCATAACAATGTAGTTTTCACAACCTGTCTACAAACGTCTTAAAGAAAAAAGAAATGCAAAAAGTGGCCCCAAACACTTTGTAAGAAGCTGTTAAAAGTAAAAAAGAAAAGCTTTTAAATATTCATCACTAGCATTACATCAAAAACTACAGAACGAATAATTCCTCACCCATGGTATTTTTATTAAGCCCCACACTCTCCTAGTTACTTATTCCAACGTGTTAAGTTCCATTTATTTAGCGTGGGCTTCCAGATAAGGAGAGGTGAAAGGAGAAAGCTTTTATGGAAGAAAGAAACAAAAGGAAAAAAGATAAAAAGGAGAGCAGCAAGCTGAAGGGACACTGAAATCGTGAGTATAGCACCTGACTTCTCAGCTCCAAAGCAGACATCCGACCTTCTAGTCAAAATGCAGTGGATAAAATACATGTAGAGAGATAAGGACTTTTTGCACTAGTTACACCTTTAAGGAATATTAAAGCAGCTTGATTTTCAGAAGCACTTAAAACATACACTGAATCAATCATCCAAAATCCTTTGAGGAGTCTAGGCCACTTTAAAAGAGTTCTCCAAATCCCTTTGGGTTTGAATGCCTGAACTTCAGTATAATTCATAGTGGCCTCTTCCTCCTCAGACACCACCCCAAACCACTAGAAGGAACTCATGGGGTAAGAATAAATCAATGTACAATTTTAGCTGCTGATGCTGACCTAGAGGATCGCAGTCAGTGGGGAAGTGCAATGGAGAAATGGAAGGAAGGAGGGAGGGAAACAGTTAAAAGTGACTTTAACAAGACATACACAAGTTCAGGGATTATCCCCCCTACTTGTGCAATTTATAATTTTCAGGGCTCTATTATTATATGTTGTTGTCTATATTATTTGCTGTTTCTTTTCAACTGTCTTGCCAAAAAAAGCAAAACCACTGTGTTGTCACAACTTTTATTGCTTTCTTAGAGTAGATAATGGTTTTACAATGCAGATATTTCATTTCTTTATTACCAAATGGTATTGCAAACCACAACCTGGCAATCTAGAAAAACTATTGACTCCTCAGGATGTTTAATTGACCATTTATGACTTGGTAATACAAAAAAAATTGTTTTGTACTAATTGGAATGTGGATTTATTCCTATAAACCAGCAAAATTAATCCTGAAAAAGCCACTAGTCCACGTGTTAACAGACTTGAGCAGAGCAACTCCAGTCCTCCAAAGTACTTCCAGCTCATGCTATTTTCCCATTATCAGGCTAAATAATAATACCAGTGAGCAAAGGAGGCTGACAGGTGGTAACAGCTTCAATACATCCTGAATAAACAGCCCGTGCACGGAGGTACAGAAGCACCAGCTCCCTTTGCATGGGCCTGGTGACACGTTCAGCAAAGCTCTTTGCTGCTGGGGGGGCAGAGCCATAACTCTGTGTGCTCAAACCCCCAAATCAGCCAGGATCACAGTCAGGCATGTCACATTAATTCTCCTTCCCTCACAGAGCAAATCCCAGCTTACTGGAAAGGTTAACTAAACTCCACAGTCAGATGTGGGGGGAGAGGCTGGACAAGCGAGGATGAGCCAGACCTCTGTGGATCCTGTGGATGTCCAGGCTACCACTGGTTGCACTGCACTGCTGGAATTCCTGAAAGCAGCCAAAGAAATTGGCTCTCAAGTGCCATAAAATTCCAGGGGCACCGCTTATGACCACAGTCAGTCCGAGGTATTTAGTTTAAGAATGATTAATCACAGTTGAATCAGCCTTTTGTTTCTTTTTTGACATTTCAGAACCCTTTCTAGTATTCTATCTATCTGAAGTCTGGCCATGACTTGATACCGAAGGAGACTGTTTGAAATAATTCCATTTACTTTGGCCTGCATACAAGTCTGGATAAAGGTTGCAGTCAAAACACCTCTTCACATCATAGAATGGTCTTAAAATGGCACACAGATAACACAGCAAGAAGACATTAAATCTGTTGTGCACTTCAAAGTACACTGAGAATTATTTACCAGCATCAGTGAAGTGGCTTCAGGGAAGGCAGATTATTGACCAAAACAAGCACTGATACAGGCTCCAACTGCAGTGTTTGCATGCAAATATTGACACAGAAAAACCCTCACAAAACCCAGGACTAAGGAAACTCACGTAGAAAACGTCAGGAACAAATCCTTCCTAACACAAGAAGAGAAAGTGATTTAAGGTCAACAGAGGCCCAATGGCAAACAAAGCAGCAGCAAATACCCCGACTATTTACAGCAGAAACACAAACCCCAAACCTATTTAGTGTCACCCACCACGAAACCCAAAATCAGCATCAAAGGACTGCAATGGAAAGAACAGGAAGGATCACAGAGTTCAGTAGTGACGGGAAAACATGAGCTATTAACATAGAGCCATGGAGTAAAATTTTGTACTTGAAAGATGCAGGATAAAGCACAATATTAGTACATCAAGCATCTCTCTGATATGGCTGGTTTGCTAATGGTGCTTCTTTCATTTCTGTCATTCTATAAATGTATTTGTAAACAACTGTCTTAAAGTGAAAATAACAAGTATGCACACAGGACTTTAACCATGAGAAGCAATGCTGAGACCAACCTAATCTGAAAGTAAAATACTTTCTTATACTTAAAATTTTATCACACACTCCAAAATGCATTAGGAAAAAGACTTTGCATCTTATGACTTCTGGAAAATTTTCCAGGAGACTGCTTTCCAATTTAAGAACCACCACATCTAACAGAGCCTGAGAAGGTTTACCACAAGGTCATGAGTTTCTTCAGAGAACCATTTTAATGTTGTATTACCCTAACCTACCCCGAAAAATGGAACAAAGCCATTGCTTAAGGTTTTCCCTTGGATTTTTCCATATTAACACAGTTAATAGGACTACAGAAATCCTTTTGTCTCAATTTAATGTAGATTTTATTTTACCAGTTTATAAATATTAACCCATAAATGGGAACAAATCTGGGAGAAACTGGGAACTAAAAAATAGTCTAATGTCACAATATATCCCCTTCCCCCATCTTAAAGTAATTTCCCCAGGACTCCACCGTTTTAAAATTCCACTGCAATCAATGCAAAAGCTACTTGGGAACAAAAAGAATGGGAACAGTGAGTCAAAAGGGAGCTTTATTTTTAAAAACCTCTGTAATTACGTCTGATCCATGGGCTAGATGATACTCTAACCATTCATCTTTTTGCCTGAACTCTCCAACTCTGCTACTGAGCCACAGGAATCCTGACTTGGGGATCTGATTCCAAGACACTCAGGCCTCCAATCTTCCACTGGATTACACACTATTCATGCCCCAAATTGTACCATTTGTGAAAAGAGAATCTTTCAGAGGAAAAGGTCACACACTGACCCCCAATAACATATTCTCTGCCAGTTTAGCCCCTGAACTGCTCAGCCGGGTCTAAAAAGATTCAGCAGCTGCTGAATATTATACCATAATATTACACCAAATTAAAAATTAAAATTATACCAATATTATACCAAACACCAGTCACTGGTATGTATGATTAGATACTACCAAGGCTTTAAAAACCAATGTTTGACTCTACTTTACATTCACAAAGAAGTCAGAATCCAGAAGAGATGCCTACAGCTTGCTTTGCAAGAAGGTACCCCTGCAGAGCAAGACTTTAATGATTGCTGTTGGATATCCATAGCTCCAATCTTGGAGTCATGTGCATTCCAAACTAAAATGTCCAGCTATGCCCTCATGTGCACAACATTAAACACCAGCCTTGTACTGTAATAGGAATACAACAGTTCACTGAACAGATTCCCAATTCACCTAACTAGGTCCTGTACAGCAGACCAAGTTTTGCTCCGTGCAAAGGGAACCGTGCCAAGCTCCTTAAATCAACATCCTAAAGTCACTGCTCCTCACACATCCCAATTCATCCCTCTTTAACCAGCAGGAGGAGACTCAGCTGTTTGGTACAAACCAGTAACCAAATCCAGGCATCCTTGCCAAAAGTTGTCTAGTACTGCATGGCCATCAAAAATCAAATGCAGGTGTCAGCTTAGGCATTTCCACTGATCCCTGTGACTAGGAGAAGGAAAATTTTCAAGTATTTCCCAAATTCCATGACTTCACTGTAAGTAATTTTGTATAATTGTACATATGTATGTGTTCATCATAAGACGCTTCTTATATAGAAAAGTGACACTGAGCTGAGTCTCCATTTCTAAAAACCCCAGGACAAACTCTGCAAAGAAAATTACAAGCAAAGGATAAAACCCCAGTGGGATTAGCTTTCCAGCTCCTTTTTTTTTTTTTTTTAGCTTCATTTAATTTCCTTACCTGCCATCAGTTTAACAACAGTTGCCTACAGCCCCTCATTCTTTCCACTTTAATACCATTAAGGGAAGGCAGCCTCTAACATCTCTATTAAACTGTAATAAAGCAAAGTCTCCAACATGTAATGCCTCTAAGTCACCCAGGCATTACTGAAATTACTTAATCTGCAAAGTCAGTACTTCCCCACCCTACTTTAGCACTCCCAATCACTTCACAAGAGCAGTGGCATTATCCAGACCCATTTCAGAGCTTAGCTTTAAAATTTGTTTCCGGTGTATTATTTCAGTGAGGGTAAAATGGAACTATACAGAATTAATGTCAACTTGATTTTCAATTGCATTAGTTTTGGCCACTTCTAAAACACATATACCCAGGGAAAGAAATATAAAAAAGAATGAAACCCCCTGCATTTCACTTATTAGATTATTGCTCTCCCAACACAGAGCATTATGTGTGTTCTAATTACGTATGTACAGCCTTTCTTCTCCTGCCCAGCCCCTGCCCCAGCTTTTTAACCACCTAAGCATTGACATGTGCAGGTTTCTGGAAGACTAAAATGGATATTCTACCAAACCAGTCATATCGGATAGTCATTAAGTCTAAGCAAGGGAAGAAAAAGAACTCTTTTGGGGGGAACCAAAAAGTAAAATACTCCCACTACAATTTAATCAATTTCCATTACTTAAGAATGAAATCTAGAAGCATTGTGGGGAATCTTACATTCTTGATGTAAACATTTTCAAATAGCAGCACAGGCCCAAAAGAAAAGACACCACATTATGATAAATAATACCAATGTATAGTGGCTGTTGAGGTTAGCAATTACTCTTTGTATCTAAATAGTTTGCTGGCTACTTTAATACATTTACTTAATCCATGTATACAAAGTGTTCTTAATAAAACACTACAAGCAGTTGAACCTAAAATTTCTTAGCCATGATATGTTTCAGAACTGAGACACTTTCTGCCAGAGTTGGCAAAAGGGACACACACACACACAAACATCTTTAAAGCAGAGGGAGAGATTTGTTATTTTCAGAAGACTGAATCATGTACCTGTAGTGTAGACCATAAAAAAGCTGAAATGGTTTTTCTTTCACAACCATCACTTTAATAAGCCTCACAATGTTTTGGCTATTTGAAAACTAGCTTAAAACACTGCAGATTTTTAGCACACTTTGAGGGAGGGAAAAAAGGAAATGAAAACCCTGCACCTCTTATTCTAGATTTTTCTGAGCTTTTTATCTTTCCAAATTATTAACAGACATAAATGGTTACGTGCAAATGTTCAGGAAATTGTTGTCAATGTTCAGTTGCTTGAAATTGTATCATAATAATATTCAAAAGCAATGATAGACTTACAGGGGAAAGGTACCACATTCACAAGATCTAAAAAACACAGAGCAAAGTCACTCTTAGGCACTCAGGTCTAAACTAAGCTGAAGCCAACAGGGTTACAAAGGAGGTTTGGTGACACAGTGGTGATTCTGAACATCATGAGGGGCCTGACCCTCTCCTCTAAAATCTGCTACCTGGCTCAAAGTTGCTGCTCACCAAACTTCTCACTGGCTTCGTGGCCAGAGCAAATCCCCCATCTTCAACAAAAAACAGCAAGAGGAAAAAAAGCCCAAATACAGCCAAGACCAGGAAGGCATGTTATCACTGCCTGTGGTCACCAGGCAACAGGTCCACAAATATGCAAACCTGAAAAAGGGAGAATTTCAGGCTATTGGAAGAGATACTGTAAACACAAGATAACTGGGTAACCCAATGACAAACTGTTATCTGACAGCCTTGAAAATCCCTCTATCTGAACTGTTCTTAGGCCAACCTGTAATAAACAGCACATGCAGCTAAATTAATTTAAAAAAAAAAAAAAAAAAAGCCAGGTTAAATAGTAGCCAACATCCACATTTAACCATATAAAGTCTACATGAAAATCCAAAAGGACAATTACAAAAGACTATCTTACTAAGAACACTGTCAAAAGCTGTGAATAACAGCACATTAAGGAAATAAGTAAAAACACAGTTTACCTTGTATCTCATTTTGGGGCATGAATGAATGTAGAAACCCATATAATAAAAACAGAGATCAGGAGCTTTTTCATGAAGTTGGCGAGTAAAAGCAATTTCCCTGTGAGAGGAAAGAAAAGACTAATTACATTTGAATAAAATTCTTACAGTCGTTTTACCTCTTCATATTGAAATATTGAACAGCTACCTGGCTTGTGATCTATTTAAAGGACTAGACTTCTATAACATAAAAAAAATGAAGATCATAAACTCCAAGCTAATGTTTTAAAACACTCAAAACACAATAAACTGAAAATTAATACTTAAAAACCAACCAATCACCAGAATGCACAACACCAAGTCATGCTTAAAAATACTTTCATTTTTGTGCTTTGTCCTGCCCGCTGCCTGACTTGAAATTTAAATAAAAGTGATTAAAAGCCTCTATTTAACATGTTTCATGTTAATAATCATGTACACTGGAATTCCACAGAAATCTGACCCAGCTCTTGCACAGATTGGCTAACGTGGCTCAGGAAAACATCCGTGCATTTTTAAAAAATAAGCTCCCAGAATAAGCCTCTTGTTTGTTCTATCACTTATGCTCCAACAGTTTGCATGTAAAAACATTCATCTTTATGCAACAAAAGGTATTTTTCACTCATCCCACACCTGCTGGTATGATTTCCTCATTTATTTTGAAAGAAAAGTGTCAATGTATTCCAAAATAAGTTTGCTTTTTATTTTACTGGCACAAAGAAAGCAGTGTTATTACAAAGACTCAGTCAGTGCTTCCTCTATAATCATCATTTTTACAGCGTTTCTAACTTTGCAGATCACTTTTGTAACAAATTTGACAGAACATGGATGTTGGCTCTTGCTTTCAATGTCAAAGGAATAAGATGTCCCTGCTCATTGCAGGGGGGTTGAAGTAGATGAACTTTGAAAGCTCCCTTCCAACACAAACTCTTCTATGACCCAAGATAGGAATGCATACATACAGAAAGCATATACAAATACTGGAGGTTCTTTATCACTTAAATTAGTAATAAGCATGTTTAAATGTACTGAAAATTTAACATTTCGGTTGCATGTAGTTTGCTGAGACCATCACAAGTTTCTTATAACTCTGTATCTATAATCTGTTCAAAAACGGGCAACTCTCTAGAAATTGAAGCTACTGCACATCTGAAAATCCAGGGAAATAAAATAGATTCCAGAAGTGAGATTTATGTATCACCAAAATAAGTGCAAAGATGCACTTCCTATACATAATCTTCAAGACATAGCATAAACTTAAGCCACCTTCAGTGCAAAATTCAGGCTTAGTATTTCAGTGCTACATAGCCCAACTCCAAAAGAAGTTCAAGTATCTGTCATCCTGCTAAAGAGGGATTATGAATACTATGATTGTCTGCTACTCATGATTTTAGGTAGAAGGGGTCACTCAGTAATTGTGGATGACTGTTTTTTGCTTTGGCAAGACCGCTATTTCCAAGTCTTCTCCCCTCATGCTTTACTTATATGCCTACATATTTCAAATGATCCTCAAATCCCATCCTTTCTACAACTCAGCAGAAAAAATTCTCCAAGTGGCATGAAGTGGAAGTGACAGCCCTGCAAGGCAGTTTAACCTCCTCGGAGTAAAACTGGCAACAGCTTTGAAGGTATCAGATTCCTTTGTGACTTGCTAAATCCTAACTCAACCTTTTTTCCCTCCTTTTTGAAAAAAGAACAGGTTGGCTCCCCCTAAGACTGTTGGGAACTCATTTTTATTGCCTTAAATGCTGCAGAATTTACAAGCTGCTTTTTCACAAGTTGAGCCATGCAAGCATGGTGCACCAACAAAGCTCTACATTTATTATGTAGAAAATTTAAAACCATTTTGAGGATTCATAAGCATGGATTATGTCAGTCTATTATTACATAAAGTAATGTGATATGTATGAATACTAAAAAACAGTCCTTAGGAGGACTTGGTGTTTTATATGTCCATCTTGCAAGGAAAAAAACAGTCTCATTTCAATTATCTTGCATATGTAACAAAATACTTTAAAAATCTAACAGAAAATCAGGAGTCATAGGAGCTTCAGTATTTTTCTACATTTGTTAATTTTTATTAATTCTATAAAATTGCCAGTGCCACTGAAAAGCTCAAAAACTGATGCTTCAGACTCTCACAGATGCAGATCACTAGAGATGCTACAGCAGCAGCTTCACTAATTTTCACAATGCCTTTGAAGTTGGCCCTGATTTGTGCTGGAACTGGAGCAGATGACACCCAGAGGTCCCTCCTGACCTGAAACTCTCCTATCATTCTACAGTTTCTCCTTCATGGAAAGGAACCAGGCAACGAGAGCCAACAGGAAGGAAATGTTATGAGCTCTTATGTGATAAACGTGGAGAACTTGCACTTTAGGACAACTGATCCAAGACCTGAAGCACAGACTGGGGGGAGGTCCTGCTCTCTCACTCCCCAGCCATTCTCAGGTGCACATTGTTGAAACCACCACACCTGCACCAGCTCTGCTGCTAAAAGGTTCTTCCCTGAGCCAACTCAGCTCACCAGCCAGGTTGCTAAAGCTAACTGTCTCCTGTTCAGTAAATTAAACTGGCTAAATAGAGGGTTACAAGAAGCCCAGCATAGGGCAGAGATGGAGAGGAGTGATTGCAGCACCTCATTTCAGCAGCAATGAGCCACCAGGCTGATGTCAACAAGGAACTTGGTGGGAAAAACTCTTTGGCATGTGCATTTCAGCAACTCATATAAAGATTATTCAGAAATCACAAAATTCACACCTCCAAAGAGAATACACACAAAAAGAGAATTAAAAAATAGGTATTTTGATTAGGATCTTTTGATTTCCTAATAATCTGCACAAATTCAGATTAGACTTTTGAGACATTAAATTGCACGTGGCTTATTAGCTATTGCAAAAGTTTATGAAGTAACTGCGATAAGAAGTTTCCTAAAAATAGTCTTTGTGCTTTATGTAGGTCCAGTCGTGCCATTTAGCTACCCTGGTGGGCAACACTGAAGAAAACAGCTGAGAAGCTCCACCCACAGAGAAGATGCCTCTCAAGAGGACGCCTTGGAGAAAGAAGAAACCTGGGTCTCACCACTCTGTTGCTTCTTTTTGCACCTGAAGGAGTGCAGGGCAAATCTCACAAGGCAAAAAGACTCGTGTTACAGCTTCTCAAACTCAGATTTGAAAACACACATGTCTGCCATGAGGTTCAAACCCAGTTGCTCCATGAGAACCTCCCTGGGAACACCACATGTCTGTGACCAGCTTAATTCTTGTAAACACAGTAGCAAAAAAGGTAAGAAAAAAAATTGAGATGCACAAGTACTTCCACTCACTTCCTTTATAATAATAATAATGGAACCATAAAATTGCTTATGAAAGGAAAACAGTAACTTGAAATTTCGCATACAAGTCCAGTTCACAGTGAAAAGCATTACCCACTATTCCTACTGTTTTGCAAGACTGTGTTGATAGCTAATTTAAGGCTTTAAAATTCATTGGATTACTCTCTCCATCAGCCTTTCTAAAGACAAAGATAATGAGATAAACATACCTGAAAAATATACTTGGTGCTAGTACAGCAGGAGACTACTAATTCAGAAGACAACGGTGTTTTAGGTACGCACTTATTTATGACCTCAGTGTACATAAAACTATAAAAGTGATTAATTTTATTTGCTGACTGGGCTAAGAAAAAGGTCAAAGGAAAAATTATTTCTATTCAAACAAAAAGGGGCTTTTCCTGCTGAAACCAAGCAATACTAAATTATTTTCAGAGGCAGTAAAAACTAGGTATTTAGTTTCTGAGTGTTTCCTTAATCTGTAAAAGTATTTAGCTAACTAGAAAGATACATCCCTGGTCATGGATGACAATTAAAAATACATTTGGAATGCAACCAACCACAGAGAACTTTAAAAAGCAAAACAAAACCCACAAATATTTTGCTAGAGATAGTATATGCTTAGACTGAAAATAACAGCACAAGTTTAGAAACAATTATCAATTCTTATTATTACAGCCAACCAGGTAAAGAAAATGTCCTCTTACCGTAATGCAGAGTAGACTCCCAAAGATAAGAAAGAAAAGTCTGGATCGTAGTACAGATAGACGGAGGACACACAGTAGGGCAGGATATCAATTACACCAACAGCAATTATCTTCCCATCTAGCCAGTACTGCTGGTGGAAAGATCCATAGCCACATTCCGGTCCACCTGGGGCATGCTCTGCCTAAGCAAAAACAAGAGAGGGATGTAACTGTCTGACAGACTTTCAGCACGAAAACAATTTCAGAAAGAATTTTAACACACAACTAAATCCTGTGAGAAATCACTCTGGCCATTTATGTTTAGAAAAAGGGAAAAAAAGGAACTTGAAAAGCAGGGAAAACAACATTAGTTCACCAGATCCTTTGTGACCTTTGCTGTACTGGGTAAACCTTACGTATCACGCATCCCAAAAGCCAATGTGGAACAGCCCCTGCCATTTATGGTACTGACATGATAAAACAAAGTGATTCATCCAGTTATTCATGCATTATTGCATGCAAACAAATTCTGCAGACACCAACCTCCTCTCCAACAAGAAACAAAGCCCGAGGGCAGAAGGTGAACCCCACACCCCTGCCCCAGCCCTTCCCAAGGCTGGCTATGGATACCTGATGCCTCCAACACTTCCATTTCTCTCCTCCATGCCCCCAAGCACTGGAAGCACTTTGGCCACAGAAACTGAGCTTCTCACAGTGGCCATTAAATTTACTTCAGAGGAGCATTTTATAAAAAGAAGTTAACAGTTTATTCTTCATGTAACATTTACTCTTTTAAGGCTTACTCTCTATAACTAATGAAATACATTTTCTCTAAGAACCTGAAACTGTGTTGCAACAAAATCCCTGAAACTTCTTCTTTGTCCCCCCACATCACAGGATCTCTTGCAAAAACACTAAGGAACTCGCTATTGTTGTGTGCTGTGGTTTTGGATGTGCAGTGAAGTTTTGTCTCTGGATGGGCTAAAGCACCTCCAGCCAGAAACTGATGCTTTGAGTTAAGAAGAAAATGATCTCCTAATTTAAACTGTATTACACAACCAACTTTGGCATTCCATTTTCTCCCACGTCAAGTTTAACTTTAATCCTGAATTCCACTGTGCTCAACTTAATTATCCATCCATCTAGTCATGTTTTTCACTGCATTGCCAGGTCTTCAGAAAGCTGCTTCTCACTCAATAAATCCGACAATATTGCCTGCTATTACCGACTGTTTTGCATTACAACAACAGAAGGTGGGTTTAATCAAGTATTTTGATACAGTAGCACAGGCTGAAGAGATGATGGGCAGGAGAAGTTATTCTAATTGGTACCACATGTGTCAAAAGAAATCAATCACGTGAGCAAAAATCATTTCCACTGACTTACCCAACCAGTAAGTCGCAAAATAAAGGCCACACAATAAAATGTTTGCATTTTTATATGGTTATATAGCGTGGAGCTACGAATATCTAGCAGTGAAATGATTAAACATTTGAGAGCTCCATCTGCAGTATATGAGGATATTACTCTCAGATATAGCACATTAAACTGGGTTATCCCCTTGTTTGGGTAAAGCCTACTTAAGCAAGAGTTACGGTTTCATTCAGTATCCTCAGCTCCTCAGCAGAGCCAAATGAAATCGTACGGTCAGTGATAAAACATTTAAGCAGGGACACAGACAAGTAAGAGATGCTGTCTAAGGATTTCTCAGTTCAGGTTAAGTTCTTTTCTCAGCTATCAGAGCAGCCAGTGACAGAAAAAATGAAACATCTCCTCAAAGCCATAGGGAAATGTGACTGGTAATAGAACACAGACTTGCTTAAGTAAGTTTCAGTTAAAACAGATTTTCTTTCTTTGTCAAAAATTCATCATATAGGATTTAATGGATGTTACAACAGATAGTCTAAGCCAACACGGAAAAGATTTTCACCCAAAGCAAAGTCTTCTGAAGTTAAACGAATGCTGTGTCTGAGTGTGACCCCAAAGCTTCAAAGAGCATCCTGTGGGTTTGGTCACTGCAACTCTGCAAGCTGAAGTTAAGAACTTCTGGTAAAGTACAATGTACAGTTACTTCACTAATGCAATTACAGTGAAATGTCATGAACATAAAAGAGTCTATGTTCTGTAACAAACATAACAAGCACAGCACTGATTTCAGGCACAATGTTCAGGGATCCCCATTACATTAAACAAATAACATTTTAAAAAGAATAAGATTTTCTTCCTCCTTCCAAAGCTCTCATACAATGCAATCCTTTGTAATGCTTGTCAGTATTACGTTTTCTCCCGTTTCTCAGTGAATACTTGGCTCCTTTAACTTGATTTCCTATCCACCATCCAGGCAATTTGACCTGAAACAGGTCTAGAGTATGAAACATTTTCCTGAAGCAGGCTATACCATTTCCCACTACTGACATCTCCACTGGGACCATGTTTGTCAAGGGTGATGTAAAATATACCAGTGACATCAGGTGAGCAAGACCCACCAGAAAGGGCTTACCTTATCTACCCAAAATTATGCCTTAGCCTGGAATCAATCCAGAGGGGACCAATCTATTTTCAATTAACAGTTTATACTCATATTTCAATACAATGAATTATTATAATCTGATCATATTGGGGGGAAACCCCCCCCACCTAAATACAGTACAAAACCACATAATTTTCTCTCCATGCTTAGACTGTAATGCAGAGAAAAATACAATATATTCCATTACATGTTAATTTTACCTGTCTTCATATTCTGCTAGCTAATGATTCCATGAACACATTTGATTGCTCATATTTCACAACACATTATTAAAATCTAAATATTTAATAGAACCGGCATTATATATTGCCCAATTAGTACATGTCAGTGTATTAACTGCTTATAATTGAACTTCAAAGATGGTAACAGCACTCAAATTTCTTCAAGGCACATTGGTCTTTTTTCTTAATTTTAAGAGGTGTTTTACTTATAATTAGCATAAATGGGTCCTGCCCATACCAACTGTAGGATTATCTTTCTCTGGAAGGTTTCATGAAATTTCATATTTTGAACTTTTCCATTTTACCCTCTCTGTGGATGGAGGGAGGAGGAAGTTATGAAATCCATGTTATCCCTTACTCAAAGGGAAAAATAAAAAGGCAGGAAACCCTTGACTTCTACACTCCAGTGGAAATTATTTGCCGAATAAGCAAAGTGATTAATTCCAGCAGTTCCTTTCCCAATGGCACACACACAACCCACCACATGGTAGATTTCTATCTCTTGGTTAGCAAGGTATTCCCTTTTCAGTACTCCATCCTCTTTTCATTATGGATTAGTGGAGATGCTGTGAAAGCAGCTGACAAATACAGGCTGTGGCAGCAGAGGCAGCACTCACTGCATGTTTGTTAGGAAAAGCCAGCAATGTACCCTCCTCTCCCAGGGAAAAAGGTCAAGAGCATCCTGGGCAATTAGTGAGACAGATCCTCCTCAGCAGTGACCACCCACAGGACAAGAGGCAACACGTGCAAACTGAACAGGACATTCAGTCTGAACACAAGGGAAGAGGTCTGAACTCAGGAGATGGACAAACAATGGCACTGGCGGAGTCTCCATCGTTGGAGATGTTCAACCTCCTGCTCTAGCATGTCCCTTCCAACCTGAACAGGTCTGTGATTCCACACCAAAACAAAGTAAATCAACTCACTGCAGCAAAATATGGCACTGTCTAGAGAGCTAACTTCTGCACCTGACTGGGGAAGTCTGGAATTTGAGCTACACTGACAACTACTGAGTCAGGACAGTGACAACAAGCTTAAAATGCTAAAAGGATTAAAGAAGCTGTGAAGGTACAAGGGACTTCAGTTGCAAGAGACTTTGATGCAGACATCATGGGGATAAAGGAAAAAAAAAAAAAGCAGTTTGCCAAAACCTCTACATTAAATGAGTTTTGATTTAGTCCTGAGCAGTGCATCAAATGTGATTAAAATACGACATTCTATAGAAGGTGATCCTGCAAATTACAGACTGTGACGGAGTCGTTTGTTATTAGATCTCCTAAAAATTAAATATCAGTAAAACTAACAAACAAAATAATGCAAAGCAGAAGCTGACATGCTTTTTGAAGAGCAAAGATTGAGACTGACAAACATCTTTCAGTTCTTTTGAATTCAAAAGCCTCTGGATGTGTATAATAGAAAACAAATGCATGCAGGAAAAAGTACTGCTATAGACACACCCAAAACAATGGGTATAAACTACCACTTCTTTCAAACAGATAATTTTGACAACAGTGTTATGAAATCCACAATTTAATGCTTAACATCAGTCAAGACGGAAAAAAAAAAAGAGCAATTAGAGAATAATTTGAAAACAAAACAAAATTATCCTTTGATTGCATAATGCCACAGCACTTTCAAGTGCTGAGGCCCATTCCAGCTGCTATCTCAAGATGACAAAGAGCAACTTGGGGAGGACAAACACTGAGATGACTATTAGTGATAAGGACACAACCACAGGCCCAGAACATCCCCCTGAGCTCACTGAGCACCAAAAACCAGCAATCACCCTGAGCAGCCCAGATTTTCCTTGTGCCCCTCTCCCCTTGGCCACAACAGGGTACCCAGGGCACTGTTTTGGCTGAGTCCTGCAGGCCATTCTCCTGTGCTGAACCACTACCACCATTCCCCTCCCAACAAGGCTGTATTTGTACATCAAGTGGTAAAATCGTAAATGTTTAAATGTAGCTCCTAAAAGGATGAATAAAAACCCTTCAAACTCCTCTTTACATTACCCTGCTTGCTGCTAGAAAACTGCATAGTTTTCTTCTGCTCTGTGCTGTATCATTTTTTTAAAGCATTCATTTTTTGTGCCAGGACCCCTCGACAAAACAGAAACTAAACTGAATAGTAAAATGAGGAAACAAAAAAGACAAGAAAAGTTTGGGTGTTCATATTATTTGCAGCTAATAATATTAAAAATTCAAAAAATTACAAACTGAAAACATGTAAGGTTTAAATTTTATTTTGAATTATTTTTGTTCAAGAGAGTAAACAGACTACACACTGCTAGGTTTGCTTGTGGCAACTGTTTCAGAATAAAGAATTTCAAGAATCCCTTGGCCTCTGATATATAACCCCTTTTATTTAACTTCATCTAATTGAAGACATCTGTAGTGGTGCCACACAAAATTTAATTCAAGCTTCGAAATGTCAATAAAAAGTGTCTGTAAGAAACAATATCAGAATAAACCTGGCAGGGCAGTGTGCATCAACATCTACGTAGCCACACAAAATTAAGAATATAATGGCAGTCTGCTGCCTGAGTTGACGAGGTGATAAAAGCCCTTTTCCTATAAAGTCTAATGAGCTCTATTACTCTTCAGCTTTCAGGAATGTAAAGGCCAGTGGACTCAGCAGAGAAAAGCAACAAACTCTCCACACATGGATTCACTCAAACTGCGACATATCAAATTACCAGTGTAATTACTATAACCTGACAATTTCATTACAGTCACGAGGCCCTTAACTCTTTAAGACTAACAAGAAAGACAGTGCAAGAAATCCATGGCAGTTTGCTTACTTGGAGTGAAAGAACGGCATCTCTCCTCAACCTATACCTCAGACTGTAGTCAAATACCAGTTTGACAAGTTACTTACTAATATGTTCTTTTCCTTTCATAGAAATAAATCAACACCCAACAGAGACACAGCACTTTCGCTTCTGTCTTCTAATGCAGGGCTGTGAAATTCTGTGGTAACTTATGACCCAGCAAAGGAGTCCTCAGATTCCTTTGAAAGCACAGCAGTATCTTCCTTACCAGTTGGTGGTGAGAGAAATTCCGTGCCACTCACCTACCCCAGAATGGCTGGCTGACTACAGAGAGTGTAGGGCAAAAAAGGACATTAATTTCCATACTTGCACCTTGAATAAATACATACCTCCAGAGGAGAATCACAGAGGAATCGTGTGAACTGCAGCGAGTGGATTCATGAGGAATATGTGCCCAACAAGACAGTCCAAATATGCAAAGCAGAAAAACAAAGAAAACTATTAGCAGTACTTCAAGTTGCATTAATAGTCAAATATACTCTTTTAAAAAAACGTATCTTTGAAAAGCATCATCAGATTTTATATTAAATTTCCATACACAAACTCGCACGTTCTGTTTAGAAGTACAAATAGATATAGTAGTGATTAACTATTCAATGTACTTCCTTTTCTATAAAATAGAAGATGGTTTTTAAATATGTAATGTGAGAGAATTACCCCCTTGTAATACAGGTCTGTTTCTGGTCTTCTTTGTTTTAAATAACACATTACCCTTCTCTGTGACTCCCTGCAACAGAGAGTCTTTTCCCATCAGTATCTGCCCCACCACTAAAGCAAGGGGGCCAGGGCCCTCATAATTCTTACCATAAATTAAGTCACTTTACATTCAAAATCAAAAGCAAGCCCATTTTAAGTCTAAAGATGAGGAAAGGAAGAGAAAATAAAAAAGTCAACATCCTGAAAGTGCATTTCAGATCTAGATTTTTTACTCAATAGAAAATTATGTGCTGCAGATAATCAACCAAAAAGGCAATATTTTAACTATCTGGGGCTTCTCCAAGATTCTAAGAGTAATAAAATATCACAGTTATTTATTCACTGTCATTTACTCATTTGATACACTTCCTTATTAGTGGATTCCACATTAAATATGTTACAACGTTCTAGTATGTATTTAACCCAAAAACATTCCCTTGTTAAATAACTAGTATGTGTTACACAGTTTAATTCCCCTTCCTGTATTAGCTGGGTGATTTAACAAGTCAGCAGTTCAACTGCAAAGTAACAATAAACAGGAATTTTTAATTAAAAGTTTGATAAAAAGAATATATATACAGAGACCCACAAAAACCTGTTGTTAAGAATTCTATTAAGTTCTGAGATTAATTAAAGGGGAATTAAAAAAAAAAAAAAAAAAAAGGGCTGATTGTTTGTCAGTCATCCCGTCTTTCCCGGGGAAGGGGAGCAGAGGAAGGCAAGCAACAACGAAATGTACCCGTAAGTGTAAGTGGCTGACTTAGGACAGAGTTCCAGCCTAAGGAAGCGAAACTTTCTCTTTTCTGCAGAAAGTGCTACAGAGCAGATTTTAGACATGAAAACAAGCCTCTGGCAGACATTGATATCAATCTGCAAACATTAACTGGCCCATTGCAGCTCAAAGTGGAGACAACCTTAACCTCGAAGATCGTGCCTAACAAAGGGCATCTGTTGCTGCTGAAAGGATCAGGACTTTGCAGAAGTCACTTCTCAGCCTTTCCCCCCCCTCTACCATAGCAGCAGCTGATCTCTGGATGAATGGCAAACCTTAGGACATGGACTTTATGGAATAACACTGAATTTCTATATGGTGCTGGTGCAGGCAGGGATTTGACAATATCTATGACTAACCATTTCAGATCTAGTCGTTACCACTCTGAGTTTGGAAAAATGAATGACTCTGGTATCTTAATTGAATTCTAGATTTATTTTGATTTGGTGGATAAGGATAAAGAGAGAAGACAAGAGAAGGAAACAAACCCTGCCAATAGGCTTAAAGAGGAAAAAAAGGTAATTAAAAATTTGAATTATAGAGTTATTTTCCTGTAATAGCAGAGCAGTTACAACTTCCTACACCACGAGTGCACAGTTCCTACAGCCCGTGGTTTTAGAAAGTGCAGGTTTCAGAAAAAATAAACCATGTGTTATTAATTTTCATGTCAAAAGACCCCCAATAGTTCTTAATATGTAACTCCAGCTTTATAGTGCAAGTCAAACCCTATAGTGAGAAAACTGTGCCCACAACACTTTTCAAATAGTTTTATCAATTCTCCAGGCCCTGCTATCCAATCCCTTGCCTTTGAGGGCGAGGGGGGACTTTTTAATTGTACCTAAGCATACGTTCTGCTTGCTGGGCAGTGTATCCTGTTACAGCTGTACTGCTGGCCAGGAGAAAATTCCAGCTGCATTTGAATTTGTACCACAACCTTAAGGGGAAAAAAAAAAAAAACCACTGCAAGTTTCTTATAAATTATTATATATGCATTATATTAAACAATTGTCTTAATCAAATCCTCAAAAAATGCTCAAGACTGTGAATTAAGAAACACCAAAAAAACCCAACAGTTTTTTGGGGTGTGTGCGTTTATTAGTTTTCATTTTAAGGAAGAATTTAAATTGCACACAGAGCTGGAGAATTCAATAAGTATCTTAGATCCACTGATCTCTGTTGCTATCTTCCCTTGGTCTCCTCTCCCACCCCCAAATCCACAGCACTTAAATCATAACCCGGCAATATACCTAGTCTATTTAAAAAGAAGAAAACAAAAGATTCAGTTCCTAAATTAACAAACTCACCTAACACTGCAAGATGATTATGAACACAACTTAAAATTATTCAATAAACCATGAAGAAATACAGCCAAAAGCTGATGTTGCATGTAAAATAACTCAGTATGTCACACAAGCACAATTAAAATTCCTTTCACAAAGTCAGGTTTTTCTAATTTTAATTTCCAACTGATTTACATAAACTTGAGCCTTTTAAAAGCTATATAATATATATGAAATCCACAACAATTTTACTTTGCTGCAAACTAATTACAGCTGCCAGAAAAAATCCACACAACAACAGGGAATAAGTTTAAACAGAATTAATAAAACTAAGAGATGAACACATCACTGAGAATTAAATCAAAGGGAGGAAAAAGGCAGAGAAATAAATGAAGAGTTGGGTTCAACCCAGAACTACTTGCTCAAGTAAAAGCACATGCACAGCTTTAAAAAGTTGCAATAAAACCAGAGTGTTAACACCTGCTTCCCTTTACAAATGGGGGAAGATATTCAGGTGCTAAACTGGAATGGGTTTCACCTGGCAGCTCAGGGACTTTCTGAAGTGAAGGTTCCTGATGTCACACAAGGACATCATGGCCTTCTCAGGAAAACACAGGTGTCATCAGGAACTGTCAAATTATGTGGGATCTTCAGTGCAAAGGATTTATCATTTTCCCTTCTGCAATATAGAGTTTGCTCATATTTGCAATTCACCATGAAGGAAAACCAAGCACTTGCCCTTTTTCTTGGGGTACAGAAGGGTGAGCAATGGATATGGGATTTTTGGTTCTTTTAAAATCCAATCTCTGAATGGGATTAAAATAAACCAAGGACTTTGGTCCCGGTTTTCTTTATTTTTCATAAAGGCGCCAGGCTCATAATAAAATACAAAATAACAACGACAGGTCATACAACCTAAAGATCAGGGCATCACCTGCACCTGTGGCAAGCAAGTTCATTCCCTCTGCCTCCCTCTGATTCCAGGGACAACATAATGCTTCCCCATCTTGGGAGCTGGAAGTGGCCAAATGAATGTTCCTGTGCTCACTAACAGAAGAGAGCCATAAAGCTTGGCATTCTTCCTAGAGGGATACTGGCATCTTCCCAGGAGTCTTCCCCTCCTCAAGTAGTGCAGTCCTTCAGACACGCAGGGAAACACCGAGCTAGAATTGGGGGTTTCTGCTCTCGAAGCTCCTTTCCCGGTCCAATGTTACTCCTGTTTTATCCAGCTCCTTTTGGCTTCATGCAAACCTTATCTTCCTCAGCCAAAACTAGACTAGAACAAATATTAACCATCAAGTGTGGGAGGTGGTTGGATTCCCCCAGGACTGGGCACCTACTTGATTTTCTGGGGGCTGCTCTCCCCCGGCCCCCTCGAACCCAAGAAAGGCCACACAGACCACGCTGGAGAGGGGCAAGAAAAGAGGGTTTATTGCAGGGGGGACACAACTATATAGTTAAGGGTCATTTCCATATGACCAATGGGGTTAGAGGGGAGGGGGATCAGCACCAACGAACAAGGGTGTTACACGGACCAATGGGGTGAGGGTTTGCTGGGACCCTTAAAACACGGTGGGGGTTTTAGGGAAGGGGAGAATGCAATACAGAAAAATTACAATTCCATCTGTAAATAATGTTATACAATAATAAAGCTGTACAGTGCTAAAAGTAAGTCAAACTTCCAGTAAGGCTGGAAGAAGCTGCTAAGAACCCCCTCCCAAAGAAAAGAAACTACAAAAACCAAACAATAAGAAAAACTATTTAGGAAAATAGATTGTAATTGAGCTGGAAAATGAAGACAATTCTCTCAGAAAAATGGGACAAAAAGCAGCATCATTACAGGAAAAGATGGTGCCAAACCACCCTTGAACTGGGCAATCCACTGGAGCTCAGTTGGCAGAGGGATCAAAGGCTTCCCCTGGGGCTGGCTCTATGCAGCATTTTCAACAACTGCTGACAAAAATACAGGGATGCTAGAGAGATATCCACACACCTGAGGTGAAGAATGAGCCTTCAAAACACAGTAATTAAGGAAAGACTAAATGCATATCTCCAATGTAGTTTTCAGTACACAAATGGGACTAAGGAAAGAGAAATAATTGCATTTCAAACCAGCAATCTCAATTCCTTTATGGAGTGACAAAAGTCACTGTGGCTTTGTCTGCTCAGAAGCAATTTATTCTCAATATAATGGAGATTTATCAGTCTTACAGTAAAGAATATTTAGTTTTATATGGATCTACATAGAAAACTTAGTGGCAAAAATCAGGAAGAACACCAACTGTGATGCAAAAAGAATCTGAAGTGAAACGATATGACTGTGGATAAGTAAATTAATTGTCTGGATGCCTAAATTCTTTGCACTTTTTAGGCATTTCAAGATAGAATCCACGAATACATGGCACTACAGTCACAAAAGTAAACAGAAGGCATGAGGCTGATATAGAAATACTTGTGCTAAGTCTTTAAGTCAGCATCACCACAGACCTGAAATGCAAGTTCATTGCAGTGAGATGCTCTGCCAAGGCTGCCATCAACCAAAATGATAAAAGAACTCATTCAAGAGCATGATAAAAATGTATGGCTGTTGAGGCAAGCTATAGAAGGTTAAAAATAGCCACAAAGGCTATTGATTTTTTAAGCATTGTCTCACTGAAAAATAAAAGAAAGAGGAAACTAGGTCAGAGAGACCAAAAAAGTTTGCAACTGGCTGCTGATACCATTTTGGAACTGATTGGAACGTGCTCTTTGGCATTTCCCAGACTACTCCCTCAGTTTTCTATATTAGTTCAAGTGGATTCCTGGGAGGTAATTAAAAAAAAATCCTAGGAAAGAAAAATCCCTCTATACGTATTTCAGTAATTTTTTGCACCTTTTCAAACAGTGCATCTTTTGTGTGCAGTGAAATTCTTGTCTTCCAAGACAAATATTTAGCTAAGCACAAAGCAAAGAGAGTATCCAGCTACTTTCACAGAGGGAACAGACAGACACTATTTTTCTGCAAGTTTGTCGTTATAAAACGCTTGTGAAAAGTTAAATAAAATGCTTAGTTCAGGTCTACACAGCAATAAACTGTCCACTCTTGCTCTTTCTGGAAACTACTGTACAGTTTTTATGATCTTTTATGGAAATGTTTTCTAACTTGTGTAGCTGCCACATAGATTGTTTCAGCTACACTTCAGCCGTGTCTCTGAAAGACAAAGAGTGCTGCAAAAACACTTGAAGACTAAAAATCATATTAATGGACTAGGTGTATTGTTTTAAACCACAGAGATCAACAATTAAGTTCACCAGACAAGAGGCAGGGATGAAAAAATGCTTAATTTCAAATTTTTACACAGCAACATGTAACATGCAAAACTCAGGAATGAGAGGCACTATTTTTTTGTTTAGCACAGTAACTGAATACAGTTCAAGAACTAAACTAGCCAGGAGCCTTTATACACATATATATATGTGTGTGTGTGTGTGTATTTGTGTATAAAATATGCTGACAGCTCCTCTAACTCACTTCAAGAAGCATTTTTAAAAAGACAGCCTTGGGTCAGAAATGTCAGGCTTCTGGTGAGGTGATCCTTCATTAATAACTGCCAGAGATACCCCCCTGTTCTATCCAAATTAGCCATTACTTCATTGGGATCAAAAAATTTCCTTCTTGGGATGAAAAGGCCATGAAGAATGTTTTGACTGTATTCATTTCACCTCAAATTTTTGCCTCCAGACCTCCACACCTGTATCCATCCTTTAAATACCAAGAAATAAATTCTGACACTTTATATAAAACACAAGAGATGCAGGTGGCAAAATGTTTTGAGACATTTGCATATCTACCTCCAAATACTTTATAAATCATCCTGAAGCTGGGGTAGTGTTGGGTCAAGGCCCTCCCTGCATTTCTTACCCAGAAGCAGGTATTTTTGCTGCTGGGCAAGGGGTAAAACATATGCAGATAAGGATTGCTCTTAGCAAAACAAAGACAAACCACTACTAAGATCCATAAATCAAATGGTCTCATCCAAAGAGCCAGTGTATGCCCCTTGGGATTATATAAAGCACATAACAAGTTCATTCCTCCTATTCTCAAATCATCCTTCTGTATATCAATCTACCCATTTTCTGCCAGAAATACAACCAAATGCTATTAAAAGTTACTCAATTTAAAAAATAAAACACAGGTTCTAAACCCATAGTTATCTATTTCTCCGTGCATGAATTATTCTGACAAAGTTGCATTAGGATTTATTATATTTTTAATGACAAATAAAGAAAAAAAGGTGGACAAATCCCCACCCATACCATTTTTGGCATAATTATGGTACTTTTGATCTGATCAGTTCTAGAATTTGTGCTCCAACTATCTTACACTGATAACACAGGGAAACAATAATGTTCAATAAAAGGATGCTCAGCCTGCTCCCTCCTCTCTGTTCATTGAAGAAGTCTCAGTTTCTCAGTTTTCCTAACATTATTTCTTTTTTTTTCCACCACAGCTTGATTCATTTCAGAAAATAAGTATAACGACCACCAAAGGAGAAAGAAACCCCAAACAGACGACTTGAATACCATTTCTATAAATCTTTGCAATTGCTTACATTTGTGGATTTTAGATATGTTATAGACACAAATCCTGGCCTACAATGATTATATCTTCCACTACTTAAAAAAAATCATCCAACAAACAAGAAAACAACAACAAAGGTAGTGAATAGCAGCTCTATTACACTGGGAGCAGGACATGAGGACTGTCATTTTGGACCTGAGATAAAGGTTCACAGTCAGCACTTCATAAAAGCCCAGAAGAAACCCAAAGAATGGGATAAACATTAGAAGAGATTCTTTTCATGAACATTTTCACAGCTTCCAAAAATGAGCAGTTCAGGAACTTGACTAATTCAAGAGTAACCTTGGATAAAGTCCTCCAATAGGCAGGGAAACACCTATTTTCCATGATTTACCTCATTCAGAAGCTATTTATACCTTACCACTTAACAATCTGCTGAGGTTTCCCCTAATTTTTCTCATTTTTTCCAACAACTATTTTAAGATAAGAACACATATATTCCTAAACCAGCAGAGGACCATGCATTTACACTGCAGCTTAATAAAGCTTTGTGTTCCCACAAAGGAAAACTGAAAAATCAATTCTTCCATAGAACTATTTAAGAGCAAGTATTATGAAGAAACCTTTAATTAGAAAATTGTTTGCTGTGTTTTTCCTCAGGACACCAATTAAATTCAATAAAAACATGCTGACATAAATATTCTAAAGTGCCAGCAACTTGGTGTAACATCAGTACTTGACTCTGAAGCACAGAGACAACCAAGGCAGATTTGAAGCTGAATTCCTGCAGCAAATGACCAAAAGTTTTTGAGAGGGGTGAGATTTCCAGGCTAAGTTCAATTTATAACAGACAAACTAAGAAAAAATGAGTTAATGAACAGTCTAAAAGAATATGCAGAAAAGAGTTGTAGCTTTTATGTTCAGTTAAAAACAGATTTGATTTTTTTTTTCCCTTGCAAACGAAATTTGCTTTCATTCCAGGAGCAAGGAAATACTTCAACCTGTTCCTAGAATATGAACTTATTGGGCAGAGAATAAATGCATTTCTACCTTACCAAATCCTCTCTCTACTTGCCAGTGAAAAAGAAACAGAAGACTGTGATGATGCTTCCACAGAAAAGGCAAATTTCATCACCACAGGGGTAACACCAACTTTGGGACTTGGAAAAAGTTTACTCCACTCTGGAATTGCTACTTTGCTTTTTATTAGAACAAACAGAGGTCACTGCCTCACTCAGGAAAAAGTACTGCAAGAACAAAATGCACCACAGGATTTTCCCCAGCAGCATCACAATTTAAGTGATTTTAATGAACACAGTATAATTGGTGCTATGCAGTCTCCACCAGGGACGCAGAAGAAGGAAAGCAGAAAGTAAAGAGGAAAAGACAAAATTCAGCAGGTATCACTGGCCTCAAATCAGCACTAACCAGAGAATGCCCAGACCTTCAATTCCATGGACTACCCGCCCTGAAATCATCTACTCTCCCTTCTCACATAAAATCTTGATGAAAAGCTGTATATATTTTACATAGGTGCAAAAAGGCCTTCTTTCACATTCATTCAGCAATCAGATTCATTGTTCACAGTTTTGGTTAATATTGGGAACATTTTTATAACTTTTCACATTAGTGTTATGCTCAAATAATCACCAAAATTCTAAGCTGATTCCTGAAATTGCCTTTTAATGTAATAAGGTTATTATTAAACTAGTCTAGCAGTTAATGTAGGTAGACAGTATATTTTAATGCAAACAATCTAAGAATATATTCCCAAAAGAAGCTGTTAATATGTCCCGTAACAGTCTTTGTTGGATTCTGAACTTAAATATTGCAGGGGTTTGAATATTCAGCCAAATATAAAGATAAATACTTTTCCTAAACTAGAAACTTCGCAAACACAAAAGTGTGAAGGAGTCTCCCTGAAAAGAAAGTTCAACAACCTCAGAGTAGTCTGCACAGATTAAAAGCTAAATTTAATTTTTTAGACTAAAAAAACAACATCCTGGATGTTTGCCAGTTTAAAGCCAAAAGCAGACTTCTTACTATGCTGATAAAAAGCCCTGTGTATAGGACAGAATTTCATTCTACCTTTACTTAATAAACTCTTTGTCTCCATAATGTTTGTATGATATATTAAAAAGTCTGACAAAGAAGAAGCTTGAGGTCTTTCAAACAGTATTTTCCGCCCTTCCTCTCAATAATTCAAATCAGTTTTACCCTAGTCGGCATCTTCTGTTCTTAAAAGTGACTCAGATAATTCTCTTCCCACACAGATTTGGTGTTAAAAAAGAGAAAAGCTTCTAAACTACATGAAAATATGTTTTTGTCTAAAATGCTCTTCCGTTTACTTCCCGCAGAGACCAAATACAGAATGCTTTGGATTGAAGAGACAGTGTTAGTTCCTAATAGCTGTGAATAGGAAGACCTTCTTGGCCAGAAGGTCTTGCCTTCACATGGACACACACCACCATTTACCAAGGCTGAGCAAGCACCTAAACTCAAACCCACCAGCACCACACCAAGGTTTTGCACTCAGGAGATGCTTCAGAGAAGGTTTCATGTCTCTCCTGGAATGTTTTACTAAGCCTGCACAAACATGAGGCCACAGAGGGAAGATAAAGGTGAAGCAAAGAAACACCTATGGCAAGTAACAAGGAAAAGAAGGCTAAAAATCCCTTAAACTATTAGCAGTGAAGAGAAATCCATTTCCTTTCTATTCAACAGCAATTTCCATAACAGACTTTGCACCTTAAGGTGGGGGAAACCTGACTGTCTTTAATGCACCTTTATGGGCTGAAATACTTTCATCGGAGCAGAAAATTCAAGTCCCTAATCAGAGCAGGTAATGCCTGGTACAAATCCAGTAAACAGCTCCAACTACCTTGGCATGTTTCCCATTTTTACATTATTATAATTAAAGCCATTTCTGTCAGTAATTATAAAAAGGGCAGAGACTACTACTTACTGTTATGAGACCTATTATTTTACAAAACAAAGTGAAATGGATTTTATGACTTTCCAGAGTAGCATTACAGACATCTCACACAAAAAAAAAGCTCTCCTTACACTGTTTTGAACTGAAGCCAAAAATTATTATGTGGTTTTACTATTCTACCTGGAAAACAGCCACAGCTTGCGAGGTATCACTCTCCAGAGCAGAAAAGCCTGATTAGAGAGCTGACCAATATTAAAGCTGTACATCTGCAGTAGATAGAAATGACAGCTCTGAGGTAGCAATTTCATTAATTCTGCTAATGAAGAGGTTGTGCCACCTTCCAGAGAAATGGAGAACTGCTGCTTGTTTAGAAGCCCACGAGTATTTGTCATTATTTTTTAATTTATTAGATTAGGATTAGCCTCCTGTAAACACCACTTCAAAAGCAGGGTTTATCCATACGCAATTGAACCTCAGAGCATCAGCTGGTGGAGGTATTTTTGCACTATTCCTACTGCAAATGTTAGTTCCAGTTGAGCAGTGTGCTTAGAAATGGAATGGGAATAAAGTGAGATTTTTAAAACCCTCACCTGTTAAATTAAGCAAGACCACAAAAAAATCAAGGAGCAATGTAAAAAAGGTACCAAACAACTTCAAGACAGAAGATGATTTTGCCACCAAAAAAACACTTCTAACACATCATCCTATTTCCAGTGTAAATCTTACTCCCCAGTCTCTTTACAAATCATGTTTAATCCCTCCCTCTTCAGCTCAGTGACCTCTGGGCTGAAGCCTGCAACAGAACCTCACTAAAAAACTCAATGCTTTCCCCCGCAAATGGAAACAGCAATATTTTAATAGAATCACTTTCAGAGACATCGCTTCCCACCATTTAACTGTGCATTTAAAAAAGATGTTTTCAGAAAGGTGCATGCAGTGAACTGTACCTCATTTTCCCCACAGTCAGAAGGTGTGTCCTTGTGTACAGACATCTGATACTTGGCAAATAAAGTAGCAGATTGGTTGAAGGATGATTTGAACTGGGGGTCCTCAAAGGAGACAGGTACTAACCTCACCTTCAGAGCAAGGGAAATACAAGCATCCTATTTTGAGTGCATATCATCAGATAATCTGCTTCTGAAGGTAAGGCTAGTGAAAGATCTCCTCCTATCCACTTCAAAGCCTCTGAAGTCAGTTTTCTATTTTAAACACAGTAATAAGGAAACCTCCTACAGGAGAAAGTCTGACAACTAACACTGAGCTTAAACTGAC
Organism: Acropternis orthonyx; assembly: GCA_035583155.1. Lineage (NCBI taxonomy): Eukaryota > Metazoa > Chordata > Aves > Passeriformes > Rhinocryptidae > Acropternis > Acropternis orthonyx. Next base: position 31,995,621 of record JAWWEU010000160.1, read on the forward strand.
TGCTGATACTTTCATGAAAGAATAAAACTGTCTAACAATAGAACACTCCAAAGCAGGAGTTTAGTCAACCCATTTTCTAACTAGCATCTAACAAATCAACTACAAATTTTAGTTTTCTTGGACAGTTTCAAAGGACTTTTAAAATGTATTTTTTTAATGGCACATTACTCATTTCTCTGGTTCAGCAATTACATATTGTTGCTACATATACTATTTTTCTAAGCTCATGATACTTTTTCTCCTTTATAATACCAGAGAAGTAACATGTCTGCCAGTTCACCCTTACACTCCACCTGGTCATTACAGAAGTAGTAACAATGTGTAATTTAGATGGAGTGCACAGATTACTTTTTGGAAGTGAATTATTCAGCTCCTGTGAACCTGAACAACAATTTGTGTGTATGATACAAACTTTTGCTCACATGTTGGCCCTGGTCATGTTAGTTCCTCCTTATGGAATTATTCAAACCAAAGCCAATGAGACCAGCTATGAGGCTGAGTGTGCAGCCGGATTCAGTTCTAATGAGATTTGTATTTATAAGGCCCAAAACATCTCTGTCCGAGAGCCTCATCCTCTCCATCTCTTACCCAACAGCATCCCCATGAAACACCCATAACTTTTTGGTCTGCAACTAAGACCAAATATTTGTGGCACTCATAATGAGGTATCAAAAGAGTTTGCACTTTCAGGATGTTGATTTATTTGATACAGTATTTTAAATGTTCCTGAATATACAGTGGATATAAAATCCACATTTGTTTCTCCCAGAAACAGGACAGATGAAATGGAGGGGAAGCTTTGCATACAATTAATTTGGCCTTCTGACCTGATTTATGGTTGGCTTATCAGGTGGGTCCTTGTGAATAACCATCTGGTAACGTTTATAGACCTGGTAAGACTCCTGAAATGTGGCTTTGAACTGTGAACTTGGTGGAGATGATCTCACCACCCTCACCTTCAGAAGAAGTTAAACACATTTATTATTACAATGCATGCAGTAACTATACATTTATACATAATAAAGACAACACAACAGAGAGAAATTTTAACCTCCTGCACAAGGGCCATCACAATTTAGTTAATATTAGCCAATAGCCTTCTGATTCTTCAGCTCAGTTCAGGCTACTGAAGGCTTTTATATTTACACTGAGTAACACACATGGTTTTCAAACTGCAAATTAAGATAACTAAAATGCCTCTAGAAGAAATACACCAACAGTTTTCAGGAAATCATACCAACTCAAGGTATTGCAGATTAACATTTTAAAGATATTTCCTGTGCTATTTAGAATATCCTTGTGTAGTTTCCTATTATACTGAAAAATACTTGAAGGACCTGGAAGACTCAGCTCTTTTCATCTAAAGACTGTGTTTTTATGGCAATAATCCCAAGGGGATTTCTTGATATTTTTGAAACTGTAAGAGGAAGATGAAGCAGTGTGTCCATACTCAATTATGAGTTAACTGCAACAGGTAGTTATCAGTCTTCCCATCATCACCTTAAACACACAAAAATAATTTTAAAAAATTTTCTATAAATTAAAAATTCTTCTTAGTAAAAACAATTTCTGCCTAAGCAAAAGAATGTTATCACATGAGCAGCAGTGCATGCCTTTTCAAATAAATTTAAGGTCATATTAATTCCAAAACCCACATATTTTCAGAATGGTTCTATTTTTACAAGTAGCATTGGCTCTGATCTATTAAAAAAACCCAAACAAAACAAAACGTCACACTTGACAGCCACAGTAATGAGCAAAGACAATCTGGGAAAACACTGCTGGATTTTCCCTATATCTTCTAATTAATGATGTTCAGACAGAGCCATAATGCTCCTGTTACACAACTCATCAGAAAATGTGAAGGAGTTAGTGAGATGGATCAATTTCATGGCTTCTAGTCAGTAAATATTTTCATTTCCAGTACCATCACTGAAAGTGAGCAGGAAAATGCTCATATTCAGATAGTTTTCCAACTTACAGAAAAAAAATGGGTTTATGATTAACAAATGTTAGAAAGTCAAAAAGTCTTCCAAATTGCTGTCTCTAATAGATATAGTGGCAATCAGTGTATTAAGCAAACTTTTCTACCATCACTTTTACAGCTTTCAAAGACATCAACACGCACCAGAGGCAGTGCACAGAGAGCAGCTATCTCGCTGTTTCATTTTATGAAGTTACAGCTTTCTTGTCAGGTTTCATTAGCATAGATAGTTTAAGTATTTATATACTGCAGAACTAAATATTGAATTTCTCTCATCATTCAACACTTGGTTAATTCAAAGTCTTTCATTTTCAAGTCACGCTGTATGAAATCAATTTGCAAGTTATTTTGGTAACTCTGCTGGTTTCTGCTACAAATGAACTGCAGTGCAAGAGTACCCTCCTGTGGTTACACAGAGCTCAGCTGCACTCTGTGTGCATATATGCATATCTATATTTATTTTACAGGTATACATAAAATTAGATATAGATACAGTTACATATATATATAATGCAGTACCATACATACTTCAGGATTTAACCTATGACTACTCCATAAACTCACAGGTACAGACCTAAGCATTTCAAAAACTCCTTAACTACACTTTTCCTTCATTTGCCTCCCACAACAGTGAACAAGACATTACCTCTAACTTGTGTTGTGCATCATCAGGTAAAGTCACAAAAACGAAGTCTTCAATGGTTTTAGGTTGGTTTGTTTTAGATTTAGAGTTTTGCAAGAGGAAAGCTTGATCTGCTCCTTGAAGCTGAGAGCCTTCTAACGTGCACATCTGGTTCTGAAGGAGTTTCTGGAGTTTTCTCTCCTTCCGAATGTCCTTTGCTTTTCGACACAGTGGCTTGCTCAGATCAGCCCCTTTCCCTACAAGGGCACAGGCAAATAGTTAAACACCACATGTAACAACAAACAAGCAGTTCCTATGGAATCACTGAAAAGAAATGGCTAAAATCACTATTAACTCCACATTGTGATCTGAACACAACCAAATGTGGTCTTTCACATTTACAACTACCAACACCTGAGGCCAAGCTAATGCAATGATTCTTCTGCAGCTATTTGAAGCTATTAAATTAAAGCTGTATTTATATACTATATGTATTTATCATATATTATATTTAAAGCTACATTAAAGCAGCACTTGAATCTGGAATCACCTTGACCATGATTCCACCCCAAAGCTGTGGATATATTTAAAACCTTGAAACTGCAAGGACAAAAACACAACCACAAAACCTCACAAGCAAATTCACAGACAATTGCTCTACCACATTCAAAGCCCATGTGGCTTCAGGACAAACTCCTGTAAAAGACACACACCTTAGAAAAGATTTCTTTTTTGTCACCTGGCATCTGTGCAGAAATGCTGCCAATGCCAAGGCTGTTAATGTCAGGTAATCGAAGATGAAAAGGCCACACAAGTTTACATCTATGCTTAAAATCATATTCAGATTGTCTGTTTTAACAAATCAGTTCACTTTTATCAGTCTGTCTGTAACAGATCAACTATTTGTAACATTCTGCTTGTGAAATGGTATTTACTAAAAAGAAAAGCCAAACAAATGTACTATTTCCCCTCCTGATCTATTTTCTAGTACTACAAGAACTTCACTTTTAAAGCAACACAAATCCAGACAGTGCACAAATAAAAATTCAAGTGGTCCAAATTCCTCAATGAAGGGTTCAGATTAAATTTATAATTAGGACACTAATGTAAGATAAAAAGTCAAGACATAAGAATGCCAGTACTGAAAGAAGGAATACATAATTTTCTTCAACTGAAAAAAAAAGGCTGGTCCCCATGCTACACTCTAAAGGCACTGAAAGGTTGGCAGATGAGCTGGGAGCCAAAAAAGAGCCATATTAAAAATTTCAGAAAGAGAGGAAGAGTGGAAAAAACTACTTTCATATAGGGAAATACAGTCATCCATCTTGCACAGAACCCAAACAGTAACGAACATTATGACAGACGCTGAAGGAGTCTTTTATACCATTACATTTCTCCCAAACCCCATGCATTTCCAAAACATATGCTGGCAATTTTTGGGAGACTTTTTAAATAGTGAGGTGCTTTCATTGGAAGCATTAGGAAGAAGACACATTCCCAAGTCCATTAACACTTAAAAGAAATAAAAAATTATGCAAACTCAGACTTAACTATGGCTTATCCCACTTCACTCTGCTGCAGGTCTGTACACTACAAGGAAACTGCTTTTCCCAGAACCCTTATGAGAAGACAGATTTTTCCTTCCTCCTCCTCCTTACCAGTACCTTTTCTAGCCAAAACTGATGTCTTTCTTGTTCTCTACCCACTTCAGACCTTCCTGTGGATAATGGGCACAGTGGGATCCTTCTGCAGACTGGAAATGGGGAGAGCATTGATATTTTGAAAGCTCGCTCGTGTTCAGAGTCACTTCACCTGCAAAGATTTCGAAGCCCTCACAGCCACTGCCTGAAGCATCATTCTTTACTAACAGATACACCATGAAAATTGGCAAAACACTTCATATTGGGATAACTTCTAAGTATCAGTAATGCTGTAAACTCTACCTCTTAACATGCATACCATACAGGATTGACAGTTTGTAAGTGTACTCCTGGGGGGCAAGTTATTGGGAAGCATTTTGTGGCTCATCCAGAAGAGTTCCAGCCTGGTTTCTCCACAACAGCTGAAATGCTGACAGCACCTCAGGGCCTTGGAAAAGGAGTTACTATCCCTTTGGCACTCCTTAGACATCCTGCAATGGCACTAGCAGATTTTATGATTGAGGTTTCTCACCTCTCAGCTAATGGTTTGGAGTATTTGTTTCCTCCACACCGCTAAAATTATTTACCAGAAAAGGACAAACCTGAGGGAATTAGGGATACTATGTGACCTGTCCTCAGGCAAACAGGCAGAGGGAGAGTTTATTTAAAACAGTCATGATACATTTGAAGAATGAGCACTTCATCTGTATCGGGATCTGGTTCGTGTCTCGTATCTTCTGTAAGCTGTAAGTTAGCAAGAAAACCTTCTTAAAACAATAAATGTGCATACACAGACATAAGCAAACTTTCTTTTCTATCTGAAACTGTGCAGAAACAGATCATTATTCCTAAAGGACAACGACCTGTTTTGTTTATAAAAGAATAAAAATGCAATTAACCAATCTTACTATGGGCTAAGTCTGCATTTTCCAAGATGAAAAGTAAACATCTTTCTATCTGGAAAACTTTAAACTGAATTTGACCTGTAACACCATCTACCCTAAACAAAAAAAAAATAATTATTAATTCAGTAAGCTTTCTGATGCATTTATTATTCACTTTTATATTTCCCCTAAAACCTCCAGAAAGAAGCACACTAATGAACATTTCTCCTCTGTAAGTAAACATTCTTTTTCTGAAACACATTACAAGATTTCTTATCTGCATTTCCAGTGTTTAAAGTGTGACCAAAGTTATTCTTGACCTCCCTGAAGACCTCACCTCACCTTTCTCAAAGCACTGGCAGCTTTAGACTCCCATTCTTTACCCAAGCCTGCCCCCTGCTGTCAACGGCCACTTGGTTTGTTTCCAAAATGAAGTTTTACAGAGGCCAGTTTTTCATTAATTATTTAAAAAGTAAGAGGTTTTGAAAATTTAAACAACAAATATAAGTCATATAAACCATAAACGGACTAAAAAGGTTTTTATAAACTCAAAATATAAAATACAGTCTTAAAAATTCTGTAATAGCTTTCCAGGAACATGTAACAGTTCTATGCAACACTACTGGTTTTCTGATCAAGCATTTCTCAAAATGTCCCTTTTTATTTAGATGCAAAAATTGTTTATTAAGCTGATGAAAACTGGAGTAAGTGTTCGCTAAGGAAAAAAATAACCTTATAGTTAATCCAACCTGGGCTTGGACACTTCCAGGGATGAGGCAGCCACAGCTTCTCTGGGCAACCTGTGCCAGGGTCTCATCACCCTTGTGGTCTTCCTTGTATCTAACCTGAATCTCCCCTCTTCAGAGTTTCAGATCCTAGAGATTCAGTCTTACTTCAGGTGGTTTCCCACCACTGCACCAGAAACAAGGTCATGCCTTGACCTAACTCAGTAACCAGCATTCCTGCAGCACCAGCCAGAACTGTATCCAGCTTGGACAACCAGGGAGTTGGACAAGATGATCTCTGTGGGTCCTTTTCGACTTGAGATACTCGATGAATCCATTAACCATATCCCAAGGTACACAACAACCCACAGAAGGAATGGAAAGCTGGGCTGTACATCTCCTTCTGCACACAAAAGCATCCTGAACTGGGAACTGATCCCAACATCTGATGAGATTCTATCATTCTTGACCTATCTGACTGCAATCTAAATAGCTTACATAAAACTCCTGGCTGTAGTTATGTACTCACCATAACTTAACCAAAAATAAAAATATATGTAATGAAATTAAAATTTAAAAAATATATAAGAAAAATCAGTGTAACTTTTGGGAAACACTAAGAAAACAAGTAACACCCAGCACGTTTCAATTTTTATGTTGTAATTCCATAAACTGAGAGGAGTATGGGAAATAAAGGCATTTTAGGATTCATTAGGCAAGATAAAAAGGACTTCAACAAGATGTGAAATCATGACAGTATATCCCTGCCAGTAATGACTGCCAGAAATAGGAATACCTGGCTTAGGTGGTGCGTGAACAACTTTAGCCGACTGTGAGGGTTCTCCGGGGACTGGTGTGTCCTTGTCTGCACAGATCTGAAGAGAATCCGATTCCACCTTCTGCACATTCACCTCTTCTTTTGTTTCCCCCGAGTTCTTTTCTTCATTCTCCACCCTCTCAGTGTGATCCACACCCAAGGGAGTCAGTTCAGACTGACTGACATGAGACTCACTTTTGTATGGAAAATCACACGCGACTGCGTCCTCTATATGGGCATCCATCGGCTCTTCTGGAGATAATTAAAACGTGCAGCAGTGAATTTCTCTCTGTGTAACCACACCTGACACTTTGCACAATTACAAGTAGCACTAAATTAACTAATTTCCAAAATTATAAACGTTTTCCAACAGATAAAGTATTTGCAACAGTCTGAAACAAAGTTTCCTTTATGATTCCGAATGACGAACACCAACTCATTTCTGGGAACAGTTTTATTTTCTCCACTAAAATGGGACAGTCAGCTAATCTCAGGCCATAACTGCAATCAAACAACCAAGAAGATCCAAAAAACCCTAGCATACCACACACACACAAAAAAGGCAAATTATAATGGTTTAGAACCAACACAAATTCCACCACAATGGGGAATAGCTGAGTTTGGTGCTGCATAAATGGAGTGTGACTGTTCAATCACCTGGAAAAACCTCTTTGCCTGCTCCTCCTTTTCTCTACCACCAACCATTCTGCCTAGTCCTCTCCACACTACCAGCTTTATGGAAGAAGTGAAAACTGGGTCTAATTCTCTACAGCACCCAGAGAGAAAGCAAGAACGTGCCCAGGAAAATAAGTTGGTCTGTGGAAAAAGTAAGGAAACATCATCTTGAATAACACGAGTCGCCTGCAATTTGGCCTCTGGGCTACTTAAGTGGTCTTGATGCAAAACACTGCAAGGACACAACCCACACAGGGGTCTATACACAAAATTGAAAGCCTGTTTGCCATTTGACCACTCAAGGAGGTATTTAATCCTCCCCCCAAACATCAGTTTTGGTTTTCAAACACTGAGAGTTTCTTACCTTCACTGGCTACTTTTGAAACATCTCCTTTGGAAATAAATTTCAACATTTTCTTCAGAACCTTCTTGTGAGATTTGGAGGCCTGAAAATGCAAAGCCTGGCACCTAAAAAAGAAAAGATGATGACCATTTCTTTTGTCAGAGACTGTTTCAGAAAAAAAAAAACGTATTAAGGAATCACTCAAAAAACCCACACTGTATATGTGATTTCTATTTATTTCTTAAGTTTACCTATACTAAGTGGTCAAATATTTTACCAACACTTTTGAGGTAATGAAATTTATTTTGTTTTATACTGCATAATATCAGCTCCTATGGCACGTTTTGTGTGTTTACCACTACAATCACTAAGATAAAAGTAAGCCTCTCTTACTAAGGCTACTAAAGCAGCGTTTGTGGGTTACAGACAAGGTTTCCTTAGAGGAAAATATCCTAGAGCCACTGATGTCCCTGTGCACAAACCCAGAGCACATATTTACTATTCAAAGGATCACTAAAAGTTGACAAACTTGTCAAGTGTGATGTATTTCAAGCAGTAAACACAAATTGTCAAACATATTTGAAGTGGTCAAATCCCTTACAGAAATACATTCTGAGCTTCTTACCTTATTGTGTATTGAGGACAACACGTTTGATTCATGATAGGTTTGTAGACATATTTTCCACTTCTGAAAACAGTAATAAAAATGTATTGAGTTTTTGTTGTTTATACCACAAAATAAAAATGCAAGAAGACCCTTTTTTCTTAAAATCATATCAAAATAACACACGACAAAAGGCAAGTTCTTCAGCTCTTTTTTGCTCTGCTACAATGTTATCCTTCGAAAACCCATTCATTAAATCTTTTCCTCTTTGAAAGTGTCACGTTACAAAATCTCACAGGGCACTGGACACATAATTCTACTTTAATTACTAATGGAAACTAACTGTTTTCACAGACCTAAGTTTTAAATGTGCATTTTAAGTTGCATCTAAACTGGCAACACGGATTTTCAATTTACCTTCGCCATCCTCTGTCTATGAGATCCTGGTAATCTTGAACTGTCATTGAATGTGCCCACATACCTGAAATAAATAAGACAGCAACACTTGACTGAGCACAGAGGGGCTTTAAAATGCAAGTCCTGCAGAACCGGCTGGAGTGGCTCTGCCATGGAGAGGGGCTGGGAGAGCTGGGGATGCTCCGGGGAGACCTGAGAGCCCCTTCCAGAGCCTAAAGGGGCTCCAGGAGAGCTGGAGAGGGACTGGGGACAAGGGATGGGGGGACAGGACAAGGGGGAATGGCTTCCCACTGCCAGAGGGCAGGGATAGATGGGATATGGGGAAGGAATTCTCCCCTGTGAGGGTGGGCAGGCCCTGGCACAGGTTGGGCAGAGAAGCTGTGGCTGCCCCATCCCTGGGAGTGTCCAAGGGCAGGTTGGACACAACTTGGAGCAACCTGGGCTGGTGGGAGGTGTCCCTGCCCATGGCAGGGGGTGGGATGGGTGACATTTGAGGTCCCTTTCCCACCCAACCCATCCTAACTCTGCGGTTACTGCAAATCTGAGGAGCCAACGGGGCACTTATGCACGGATGTCTTTCAAGGATTTGGCATATTCGTTAATATCCTAATCACTGATTTCACACTCAGTGCAAAAACCCCCAAACCCACAGCAAATCCTGGGATGCAATCAACTGTATTTCCCCGACCGCACAGTTGCAAAGTTCACCTCCCCACCTGCCACCTTTCCCAGCAATAACCCATGCAAACAACACGAAACCCGGTGCTTAGCCGTGTTACAGCCGGCGGGCAGCCCCGGGCCGTGGGGACAGCGCCGAGCTCCGTGCCGGCCGGGCAGAGCCCGCCGCTCTCCCTCGGCCCCCCACCCCGCGCACCGTGGGAGAGGTTGCCGGTGTCGCTCCTGCAGTATCCGCAGCGGTAGCCATCCTCTCCGCCGAAGAACTCCACGATGCTGGCGGGGCCGCCGCCCGCCGCCATCCCGGCCCCCCTCAGGGCAGCGCCCCGGGCCGCCCGCGAGCACCGCGCGCCGCCATCTTGGGCGCGGGCGGCGCGCGCGCAGGAAGCGCCGGCGCCGCCATCTTCGGGGCGGGCAGCGGGGCCCCCTCAGACCCCCGGCCCGGCCCGGCCCGGCTCCCTCAGCGCCCCCGGCCCCCTCAGGAACCCCGGCCCCCTCAGCCCCGCTCACCCGCAGACACCTTGCCCCGCTCCGCCCCGCAGTATCCGCAGCCGCGGCCCTCCTTGCAGCCCTTGTACTCCACCACGGCGGCGGCCATGGCTCCGGCGGTGCCCCCTCAGGGCCGGGCTGGCACCGGCACCCGGCGGGGCGCGGCCCCCTCGGGGCCTCAGCGGATCCTCAGCGGATCCTCAGCCCCGCAAACGCCCCCCAGCAGGGCCGCCGGATCGCTCTGTGCATCCCTCCCGGCTGCCACAGCGAGGTGAAAGGATGGGAGAAGTAACCACCAGCACCCTTCGCTACGAGCCGCGGTTTAGCCAACGTAACTGTCAGGTTTTTTGTCTTTTCTAAAATTCTAGTGTTTGGAAAATTAATTAATTAAAATTCTCAAATTCAAACTGTATTTTGAATTGCAAATCTAGGGATTCAAAGAGAACATAAAACCTTCCACACCAACAATGTGTGTTTATACAATTTTTTACAATTCAGAGAGGTTGCTCCTCCACGGAGCATTTTCTGGATATGCAGCTAGACTTTATTTATTTTTAATAAAATAATGGTGTGGCCCCATATAGCTGGTCGGCCTAAGCTACCAACCAAGCACAGGTGGAGTCTGGAAAAATGGAAAAGGGAATTGCTATCTGTAATTGGGACCAAATTTCCAAACTCAAACCTTAATTTCCAGAACAGCATAAAACAGCAGGGCACTATCAATTTCTGCTGCAGCACCCAAAATCATGTAGATAGCAAGTTTATCCCAGCAGTGAAGGTTAACCATGTAAATTCCACCTGCTGCAGCTACCAGGGAGGGATGAGGGGGAAAGGATGAAGGCTGGTGAGTGACCATAGACTTTATATGAATTAGTAAACTAAGCCAGAATAAATAGAGTATATGGTAAATGACCCTGTGACAAGTCTAAACTCAGATTGCCCAGAGAAGCTGTGGCTGGAAATGTCCAAGGCCAGGTTGGACGGGGCTTGGAGCAACCTGGGATAGTGGAAGGTGTCCCTGCCCATGGCAGGGGGTGGAATGAGATGAGCTTTAAGGTCCCTTCCAACCCAAATCATTCCATGATTCTGAATAAAGCAGCTTATACAAAGTTGAGATGTTCCAGTAACAATAATTTTAATTTTACAATATGTACATATAAAACAAGTTTTGAAGCAAACATTCTGAAGTATTTTCTTAAAGGCACCTAGAAGGGAGAGAAAAAAAGAAGACAGACAATCTGCCTCAAAATTTGTAACTCACAAAGCAACTGTAACAGTGAAAGAATTCAGTCCTATCCTTGAAAGAAGGAAGACAGCCTGGTTCCCCATAAGTCCTTCTTCAGACTAGTTGTATCAACATCAGCTGTCACTATGTTTACAAAAACAAACACAAAACTTAAGGTATGATTCTTCCCAACATTGCATTCCCAGTATGGAGTTCAAAAAATTAACTGCAGTCTATCACTTAACTGACCATCAGATGTAAGAATGGTTTTTTCCCAGTTAATTACTGCATACAAAACTAGATTACATTTTGTTCCATGAAGAGAGCAAGAACACAACAATGTTCCAGATGTTATACAGTCACCCCACTTATCGTTCTTCTACATTTCTAAGTCACACATAGTTCCCCTGCAGTTCTTCCTTCCACGTGCATAAGGAACTCTTGCACTGGATCCTTACTGAGTTTATCAAAGAACTTACTTTAAAAATTATTCTTTCTCCATTTCCTCTTCTGTGCTTGGATCAGGAGGGCTAATCATGGCTTCTGTTATTTCAAATTCTTCTATGATCTCCTGGTTGGAGATGACAGCAAGTATGTGAGTTAGGAGAGCTGCACTATTTCAATTAATCACCACCGAGCAAGTAATGAAGATTTTGACACTAAAGCTCTATTTCAAATTACTGTTTATCCTGCACATTCTGATTGAGGGACAAAGGAGAAGAGCTGGATGTGCTCAAAACTACTTTTTGTGTTCTAAGGTTTATTACAAACAGCAAACAGTGAGGAAATAGTGTGGAAAACTTCCCCTCCAGAAACAAGTATATGGAAGGGAAGAAACAGACTCCGTATTTACACTGGCCTGTATAAAATAGTAATAGTAAAAAGTCAGTGCACATCTTAAAAACATGTAAACTGACCAGGCCTCAGGGATCAAAGATAGAATTATCAATTACAGTTATTATTACAATTTAGAAAGAACAGACTAATCCAAAGTATCAAATGCTCTCTATGGTACCTTCCATTCCTGCTGGGTCAGAGAGATGACAACTTGGTTCCGTGCTCTAGATTCCTGGTTATACTCCACTCCCTTCCTGGATTTTGTAGGCTCTGATTAAAATACAGTGTTTTCAGTATTTACACTTGCAAAGTCAGTTTCCATCGGGAACACAAAAGCTCCACAAAAATCAAATCAATTCTGCATGTTCCACCCAGTCTCTATCAACACTCTGTACCATACACTGCTTAAGATATTTCCTTAGTCTCAACTCCTAAAAATTTAGGAACTAATGTTTTTTCAGAGTTCCAGAAAGACTTAAGTATTTCATTCCTTATGAAATCCCACCAGTCTTAACCTCATTGATATCCTGTGGGAATGAAAGCCAAAGACCTCGTGTGTAGCACTGCATTTCCTTTCCAACTGTTTAGAAGCTGCAGCAGTTCCCAACTCAAGAGAGACAATGGAGACTTCTTGCACACAAAAAACAGCCTTTTTTAGCAAAGCATAACAATGTTCATGTACTTATTACCAAAAATGTGAATTGACAGGAAAGGTAATAAACTTTGATTTCTATTAATAGAATTTAATTTGTATAAATCAGCATAGTAGTCGTTTTTCATATATTGCTATTTGGAAAGACTCAGTCCTTTCAGCTCATCATAAATCTCTTCATGCCTTCAATTACATTCACTGGGTATCCCCAGCTAAAAATATACCTAAAACTTTGTGAACGTGATGTTGTAAGAAAAAACAAGGAGTGTCTTTTAAAGCTAGATTTTACCTATTACTGGCAATTCATCATCATCCAGTTTAACTTCTGCAAGACCATCCTAAAAGACAGCGGGATTTTAAAGTTTCAGAAGTTAGAGGAATCCAGTTAGGATGATGCACTGGGATTTTGCATTATTACTTACTACGCAATCATAACAGGTACATATATTAATAAAGAACCATCACTGGCATACCAAATAAGAAAAAACTATTTAAATACAGCACTTATTCATAAAGAATACGGCCCATATGGAACAGTGGGTAACACTGGATTATGAAAGTTTCATTAAAATCATTATTTATTCATTAAATTTACTTGAGGTAAACCTTCATAATCATATCACTATTCACTATAAACCTGAATTTAGTCACAGTATCTTTGTTAGTTTTGTCTTTTCTAAAATTAATTTTATTAGACAAACTAAGTAGTTTGAGGTGCAAATCTATACATTCAAAAAGAACATAAAACCCTGCACTAACTCTCCTACAACCTCAATAACTCCTCTATGACTCCTTTTCTATACCTAAAATGTGAGCCATAATATTTTTTGAAAAGCATATAGACAGCAAAAATTTCACTATTTTTTGTTGGTAAATTGATTTCAGCAGAAAAATCTAAGAAAAAAATTAGTCTGCCAGCTCTGTTTTCTTTTTTAATTCAATTACCAAAATATCACAGACTGTTTGTATAAAATAAATCAGTATTCCTAATATTTCAATCCTAGTTTTTCAATCTTGAAGACATTAAAAAAAATATATCAGTATCTCGAGATAATTCCAATACATAAAGTGAGATTTCAAGAATATATAATGCCTTACCTTTATGAGGAAGGACACATGAAACATGTTTTCTACAGTGCGTGCAAATGAGTTTGGATCAATCACAAAATCAAAGAAGGAAATAGGTGTATTAGCTGGAGATGCAAAAAAGGCTTTGTTAAAACAAACAATCAGGTGTTATACGCAGAGCTAACAGATGTAAACACAAACTTAAAGAGAATCAGTGCTCCTTTCAAAAGCTAACAGAATGTTTGTCAGTTTAGTTACGATGCTGAATTCCCAACTGTCTGCAGAAAGAAACAAATCTTCTATAGACCATATTATTTTCTTCTATCTTTCCCCCATGCAGATCCATATGCAGTGACTATTTGACTGCCTTCTAAAAAATGGGAAGCTCTACTCAGGGGGAGAGGATTTACATTTACTTTGCAGTCAAAGAGCCACTGATGAGTGTTCATAAAAAATACATAGTTGGTATATGTGCTTTGACATGAAGATTTCTACTTGCAAACTTCACCTCATTTTGTCTCTGCAGTTTAGCCACTCCTAACTGTAAAAGACAGAATATTCATTTTCTCCAATGAATGCTTAATTTCATCATACTTACGATCATTTTCAGAAAGAGTTTGCAATATCCCCAAGATCCTCTCTACTTCTTTTTCTGTAGCTTCCTCATGAGACTCTTCCATTTTTTTTAACTGGGAAAAAGAACCATAGATTCATCTCAAATAACCACTGTTGTGTTACAAGAATATGCAAAGGGCCTTTCATGAACACAGAACATAAAAGTTGAATTTTTCTCCCTACATGCACGATTACAAACACACTTATGCAAACATGAGACAACTTGCAAAGAGCTTTAGAGTTTATTTCCCATCTTAAAATATCAAGCTGAAAGGCCATGCCTTACATGTTTTGAACCCATTAGGAGCTACGCTTAATTTACAACTGCTCTGTGAAATTAAGTTACACAGTGGTAGTCTGGGGGGTTAATGAAGCAGATAATTTACAAGCAACTCACAAACCCTCCAGCTCCTCTTCTTCCCACTACAAAGTGTAACAGAAAGATTTAGAAGTCAGTAGTAATAACTTTGCCAGAACAAATGGTTAATAAAGGTAACACTTTACAAACCTGAGCAGGCATTGCCTGTTTTGCTTCTCCTCTTGAAGCCTTTTTCTGCCTTTCAATCCGCTGCTTTGCTACAGGAGGATCAGACTTGAAAGATCCCAACCTAACCAAAATACAAAGAACACATACGTGGAACCTTGTTTATACTGTATGTTTAGAAATCTATACACTGAGCAGTGGATCTCCTGAGAGGAGTGCAAAGTAATGACTGACATCTAAAGATTCAGAGATTTCTGGAAAGAACCATCCCCAAAAGTTGCTTCCAAGTATTGCCAGCCTCATACCAGAACTATCAACACACGTAGAAAAGTTGATGCAGTTATTCCAACTTTCTTTTTAGACTGAAAATTGCCAATCTACTTTTCTTAAAGCTAGTTAAGAAACTAATCAGAGTATATGGTTCATATCCTCCAGTATCTCCAGTGTAAAGTAAAAGGAAAGGAAAGCTGTTGGTGAGGAGGATGGTCACAGTTTTGTCAAATGATTGCAGTCTTGTCAAGAGTGGCAGTCGCAGTCCTGTTGAGGTCCTGGTCCTCCTTTGGATCCAGTGAGTGGTGCCAGAAGCCCCAAAACCCCAATATTATGTATGTTCAGGTTCAGGTGGGAACGCAGTACCTCCCAAAGGGCAGGGAGTTTCACAACGGGTGATTTAACGCTGAGTCGTGGGATATTTTTGGAATCTTTGATGGCCTCTTAGCAGACAAGACCCCTCAGGCTGGGTGTGAAGGTGCTGATGTCTCCCTGGAGGTGAGATACCACAGCTGAGTCACAGTGTGAAGACGGAAACACTGCTGTGCCTGGGAGGGTTCTTTAACACCCAGCTTGTAGCCTGAGGTGTCAGGTGGTGCCCTGGGCAGCTGCTGCAAACGATCCATTATTAACAGTCCATCAGAAATGACGTAGAGGGTGTAGAATACACAGTTTTTGTTACACCCACACAGTGACAAACTGGTCCTGGCCGCTGTAACTAAGACATGAGGGAAGATTCAGCTTTCAAAGGAAAGAGAATCTCTCCTACTGACTTTGGTCTCAACAGGTAATTCAAGAGTACCTCGCTAGTGATATTATTTTGTAGCCAACTCAAATCAAAACCAAAGTGAGAAATATTATTAAATACTTTGGAGATGAGGTGTTCACTGTACCAGAAGAACAGAGACCACACAGAAGTCCTTGTCGACACTCTGCTGTGACCACAGATTCAACTCTGTTCAAGCCCAGGGCATTAAAGATAAGAATCCCTTCATTAAGGCCATTACCTTGTGCTACAGTATATAGGATTTCCTCAAAGAAACTTACATATAGTGAAAAGTAGGTGCTCTTCTCAAGTGCTTTAGTGCTTCTTCTCCCATTTTCTGCCAGGCATCACTAGGTAAAAAACCACCACGTTCACCATCATTTTCTTCTATTTCAATGCGATTTATACCCATGATGGTCAACTACAAAAGAAAAAAGCTGCAATGAATGTTCACTTAGAGATAAACATTCATGCAGAAACAATGTACTGGGGTTTTTTATATTGTAGAGATCTAGACTTGACCAATTCCTTATTGATCTGCTGTAACGTAAGAAAAAATTTTCAAGGAGGAAAAAACTCAACAGCCTGCATAAAAGCTATTCTGAATCAACTCTTCCACCCAGCCACAGTACAAAGAGACAAACATGTCAAGGTAAAAGCATTCGGGTCATCCAAAGTCCTGTCAGTGACACAGTGCCTTAAGAACTCCATCCAAAAACACCGAAAGCAGTAGACAGGATAAAGAAACTACTTAGCTACTGAGAAAGTACAAAAGTGTGACTCTAAAAAGTGTGCAGACACCTTAAGAGCACAAACTGACTGAACATGATAAAGAAGCAACAGTGCAATAATGTTGATGGGGTGTCTGCATTTAAAGTTGAATTTTCCCCTACTGGAGTAGTTTCAAGCAATTAACACTACCAACCAGATACAGAAAGTTAATCCACGAAATTCAGGGGAAAAGCATTCAGTTCCATCAGAACTGCCATGTATTGCCTGACAATCTGAGACTTTTGCTTTATGACTCTGTAGCAAACAGGGCAAACTTTCAGCAAAACTGTTGGCAAATTCAGGGCCTGGAACTTACCAAGTCTTCTGCAAATGTTGCTGAATCAAAGGCTGTCATCTCAGATTGTAACTCATTGGCCTTCTCCCTCCCTAGGTTGGATGCTAAAACAAGAAACTGGGCATCCAGCGCAGCTTCTCGTGCACGGCAAACTGTCACAGAAAAGATTTTATGCTAATAATATGAAATAGTCAAAAATAGAGTAATAAAACTCAGCATAGGGACTATCCTGGCATTAGAGCTTTGTAAATCATTTTATTACAATAACGTCTAACACACTTACATATGTAATCCTTATAATAATATTTGTGTTAAAAAAAAGGAGAATAGGAGTGACACTGACAAAGCATGGGAAAATAACACACGATCTTAAAAAATAAATGCATTTTTAACGTTTTCCGCTTCTCCAAGTGAAATGAAGCCCTCTACACTGCTATCATTTATGTGTACTACTTCTATACATTGTCAAAATAAAGCAAGGTGTATTTCTAACTGCAAATAAACAGGAATATTTATTTTCTCATATCAACTTAAACAATCTTCAACTAAACATATCTATTTTAAATGATATAAAACTTTTGATAAATTACTTGGACCTCAACTTCACTCTCTTGTTTATAAGGCATCACATTTGGCCAAACACCTTGAATGAAGATGACAAAATTTGTTTTACCTCCATCAAACAGTTTATTGGCTTCTTCCAAAGCTTCTGTCAGTCTGTTGCTTTTTGCGTTCAGCATCTCCTCACGATTTTCTGGGGGGAAAACGACACCTGTGAAATCCTAAATTACTTAAACATAGAAGCATTGAGAAATACTGTGCTTGTTTGACTCTGACTGGAGACCAGGTGCACACCAAAGCTCTATCACTCCTCTCCCTCAGCTGGATGGGAGAGAGAAAATAGAACAAAAGGCTCATGGAGATAAGGACAAGGAGAGATCCCTCAGCAGTCACTGTCACGGGCAGAACAGGTTCAGCTTGGGGAAATTGGTGAAATTTATTTATGAAACAAAATCAGAGCTGGATAATGAGAAGTAGAACAGATCTTAAAAACACCTTCCCCTCACCTCTCCCCTCTTTCCTGGCCTTCACTTTATTCCAGATTCTCTAATTCCTCCCCGCCAGTGGTGCAGGGGGATGAGAAATGGGGGTTACAGTCAGTTCATCACAAGTTGTTTCTGCCATTGGTTCATCCTTAAGAGAGAGGAGCCCTTCTTCCCCTGCTCCAGTGTGGGGTCATTCCCAAGGGAGACATCCTCCACCAACTTTTCTCTAGTGTGAGCCCATTCCAGGGGCAACAGTTCTTCACAAAGTGCTCTGTTGTGGATCCCTTTCCAAGGGGGTGCAGACCTTCAGGAAGAGGCTGCACCAGCATGGGCTCCTCTCTCCATGGGTCCCTGCTAGGACCCTGCTTCAGTGCAAGCTTCTCACGGGGTCACAACCTTCTTTCAGGCATCCCCCTGCTCCAGCGTGGGCTGCTCCTCAGGCTGCAAGTGGGTCTCTGCTGCCCCATGGATCTCCTTGGGCTGCAGGGGCACAGCTGCCTCACCATGGGCTACAGGGGAACCTCAGCTCCGGTACCTACCTGGAGCACCTCCTGCCCCTCCTTCTGCACTGACCTTGGTGTCTCTGCACAGTTGCTTCTCTCACATATTCTCACTCCTTTCTTCTCTGGCCACAATTACTTCTGCACAATTACTCTTTTTCCTTCTTAAATATGTTATCACGGAGGTGTAACTTGCCAACACTGATGGGCTCAGCCCTGGCCAGCAACGGGCTCCTCTTGGCTCTGGTGGAGATGGGGGAAGGTTCTGGAAGCTTCTCAAATCCATAGCCCCCCTGCTACCAAACCTGGCCACACAAACCCAATACAAATATACCCTCACAGCCTAATCAAAACTGGCTGCTTTTTTGCCCATCATACACACAAAAATATAGAACAAATAGCACATTAATTCTAGGATGATGCAGGCTCCATTTTTATTAATGCTTATGCATTAACTAAGTCTGAAGTAGCAATTTTCCATTTACTTCAATGGTGTAAGATTTATATGGTTGAATTTAAGTTAGCAGAGATGGCTGCCCTATTCCTGGAAATGTTCAAGGCCAGGTTGGATGGGACTTGGATCGACCTGGGATAGTGGAAGGGGTGTTGGAACAAGATGAGCTTTAATGCCCCCTCCAAACCAGATTCCCTTTGGTTCCAGCGAAACACCTGCATCAGTGTCAATGCAGCTACCACACAGTTTTCTGTATGTTATTTGTGGTACCTGTAAATTATTAGGGATTTTCATGAAAGAAACAAACCAACTCCTGAAAGTACAAGCTTGGTTACCTCTATAAACACAGACTGGATCACCCATACACTGTGATGCATTACATTGTAAAACAACCCAAGAGTATTCAGAAACCAACAAACACGCTGCTGAACTTGGCAGTGCTACTGACACAACCATAGCCAGGCTTTTGTGAGAGAATCAGCACAATCCAAACATACCCAGGAGAAGGACCTACACATCTGTCCAGGGAGATGCTAAAAATCCCACCGCACTTTCTGGAAAACCCGAGAATAACTTTCTGGTCCAGACTCATACTGGCACCTGCAGTTTCAAACTAAAGCTCAGACAGCATAAATGCAAAATTAAAGGACTGTGGTGCATCTCCAAGGCTGACAGTTCCGCTGCACCAGGGCCGGCACACGAGTGTGAGTGCAGCTAATCCCCCCCTAACCTCGCTATCCCTGCACAGGCAGAAGAGGGGCTTTGCACAAGGGCACGCAGGCATAGGACAAGGGGAAATGACCTTAACACTGAAGGAGAGTAGGTTTAGATTAGGTATTAGGAAGGAATTCCTGGCTGTGAGGATGGGCAGGCCCTGGCACAGGCTGCCCAGAGAAGCTGCGGCTGCCCCATCCCTGGAAGTGCCCCAGGCCAGGCTGGACGGGGCTTGGAGCAACCTGGGCTGGTGGGAGGGGTGGAAAGGGGTGGAATGACATGAGCTTTACGGTCTTTTCCCATCACTCCGTTATTCAGAGATTCCACACAGACGCTTCCTGGGAGTCGAATTCCTCCTAAGCCCCGACCCCGGAGTCCCCCACAGCCCCGGCCCCCGCGGCCCGCCTTACGCTGCACGGCCGAGATGAGCTCCCGGTACTGCCTGCGGATCGTCCTGTTGTGCTCGTCGTCGGTCCCGTCGCCGATCTCCATCCGCCGGCCCTGCTCGCCCGCCGTCTCCGCCTCCCCCGTGTCCTGCGGCCCGTCGCGGGCGGCGGAGGGCAGCGAGGGGCGGCCGCGGGACGGGGAGGCACCGCCGCGGCTGCCGGGCTGCGCCATGGCCGGGCCGCGCTGCCGGGGGGCCGGCCCCGAGCGCCGCGGCCCGCGCCTCACGGGCACGGCCCGCCCGCCCGAGCCCGCACCGCTCGGCCGCTGCATAGCGCCCCGGGAGCCCGGCATGGGAGGGAGCCCGGCACGGGAGGGAGCCCGGCACGGGAGGGAGCCCCGGCGCGGGCAGGAACTCGGCACGGGCGGGATCTCCGGCACACGCGGGGTCTGCGGGCCCGGCTTTGTCGCCCCGGCCCCGCCGCCGCCTCCGGAGGGCGCTGCGGGTGCGGCAGAGCCGCGGTGGGTGAGGCGGGAGGAGCCGTGTGCGAGGGGAGGGGTGTGTGTGTAATACATAGATATATCTCCCTAGAAATGCTCGCGGTGGTCGCTGAGCAGGGAGATGCGCTCGGGGGAATGAAATAAGTAGTCATAGAGTGGTTTGGGTCGGGAGGGAGCCTAAAGACCGTCTGGGTGGAATCATGGAGTCACCAGCGTTGGAAGAGACCCTTAGTAACTACCCATCCACTGTCACCCCCAAACCACATCACCTAGCTCCTCCTAGGCACCTCCAGGGTGGGATCCCCCACTTCCCTGAGCAACCTCATTCCAATGCCCACCCGCACAGTGACAAATTATTTCCTAATACCTAATCTGTCTGGCCTCCCCTGTCTTCACCCTAAGGCCATTCCCTCTGGCCCTCTCAGCAGAGGAGACCGGCCCCTGCCTCACTGCAGCCCCTTCCAGGGAGCTGTGGGGAGCGATGGGGTCCCCCTGAGCCCCCTAAACAAACCCAACTCCCTCAGCCATCCCTCAGAAAACAAGTTTTCTACACCCTTGTTGCCCTTCTCTGGAAATGCTCCAGCACCTCAATATCCTCCGTAAAGTGAAGGGCCCAGAACTGAGTTCAACACTGGAGGTGCAGCCCCAAAAATGCCGAGTACAGGGGGGATGATCAGTGCCCTGGTCCTGCAGGCTACACTGTTCCTGACATAGAGGATTCAAATGAATCCTGCAAAATATAAATCATAACACTTAGCCCTTCATTATGTCGTTAATACTGTTGTGTTGCTCTAGTTATTGTAGTGGTTTTCTTAAAGTATTTTTGGCAGTATTTTGTAGAACATCTTCATAGATCAGCTTGATTCAGTCTACAGACAGGGATCTACTTTGGCTTTCCCAAAGCAGTACTTTGGTTGGACTACAGACTGCAACTATGCGTAAGCTATCTTTCAAAATACATGTTTAGAGTATTTAATTCTGCAGGGGAAAATGAATTAATTATATTTAGACTCTGGAACAATTCCTTATACTTTGTGTGACTAGTACAGTGCTGTGAAATTGGCATTGCAAATTCAATATGACTAATTTGCTTTTGCATGCTGACACAGAAAGGCTCAAGAGAGGACCCATTGTACAATGCAGTACACAAACACTGTTCCAAAAACTTTGCAGTGCAGGGCAAAATGTAAAATGCTGAGCTGGGTGAGAAGCAAAGTAGTAAAGGGTTTGATATGAGGTGAAAAATTGCTAAGGAAATCCTGTTATATCCAGTCTTATACAGATACTAATCTTGCGTTTCTCAAAGTGATGCTGTTTCCTCAAAATCTCTGTTTGAGCTTTCTTGGTGCTTAGGCAAGCAGGGCCTTTTACTCTGTAGATTCAAGAGCAAAATATCCCACAGACTGCCCTTTGTCTCAAATATGCAATGTAGTAGCAAAAAGTGGTCTTAAAGAGACAATCCACCTGGACCAAAGATTAAACACTAAAACATGCAATAGTAGACAAACCTCGTGTGACATAGCAATTCACTTTTAACAAGAGTGTTGTGCACAGTAAAAGGCTTTCAAGAATTCCTGTCACATTCCTATAGCAGCTGGTATTTGTATGGAAATAAGACCACTCCACATAGATAAGTAGAGTTTAATCTGGTTTCAGTTTCAGTTTTATCATAAAACCCCCTTTCACTGAAGCTGCACACGCCACTAGGAAGTGGTAGGAATGACAGGAAAATCCTGCACCTGCTCTTCATGTGGAGCAGTCTGTCCCAGCACACACCACGCAACTGAGTGTCAGACACAAGGGAGATGCTGCCAGGACTCTGAATTCCTATTCCATCTTCTGCTTGCAGGGAACAGAGTGGCAGTGGCAGCAGCATGACCAAGTCAACATGAGTCTTCTGGAGAAACTGAATCTGGGAGCACTGAGTGTAAAGGTGTGACTGCGTCTTTTTGCAGGAGGACAGAATTTCAGGGGTGGAAGCGCCAGCCAGCACAGCCCTCAGGGTGCCGTGCCATGACCAGAGAGTGGCACAAAGCCATTGTTGCCAGCACTGATGATCCTGCATGGAGGTGGGCACAGACATCCTGCAGACCCACCTTCGATCTACGGAGATCTCTGCGGTCTTCACTGCTGTTGATTTCCATAGGAAGAAGTGCCTAAATTGTGCAGTAACTACATCCTGTCTTTGCAGCTCTTGTTGTTTCAATTGTCCATAAACTGTCTTATCAAGTGAATGATTTTTGACCTGTGCTGTAGCAGTGCTGTGGGCTACTGATACAAACAGTGAAATGTACAGAAGAGCAGAAGCATGAGGGCTAAAACAAGTGTTTCAGGCCATAGAAGATGCTGTGAAGAACTCTTACCTGTCTTAGCTCTAAAAAAGGTATATTGTGCATTACTCGAGAGAATTTACAGTCATGGTCCTATGATATGGCATCCCACTGACCATTATTTTCTTAGGAAAACATGAGCAAACAGTACAGTAAGCTGCTTTTCAAACAGTTTAACAGCTGGAAGCCAGAAGCAGAATCATGCAACCGGCATATTCTGTCTCCTATGCCATTAACTCTGTTTAAGAATTATAGAATCATAGAATCGATTGGGTTGGAAAAGACCTCAGAGATCATTGAGTCCAACCCTTCGTCCAACTCCCATCTGTTACTAGATCATGGCACTCAGTGCCACATCCAATGTATGTTATTTATCTGAAAATTAATTTACAACACATGCAGTATCACCTCTCATATCCCAGACCTCACCTTTCAAAATAAAGCCATTGTCTGCTCTAAGATAACTCACAACATAGGACTTCAGAAAAAAAGGGGAAATACAGGAGAATATTGTTAAGAGACTACCCTATATTAATGAATTATTGTATGTGGACTTCCTCCTCCCTGTGAGTCCAGATGTCAGGATGCAAATAGTCTTAAATGTAGTTACAATTTTTTACTATCATCTGACTATGCTTAATATGAGCTAAACATCTTGCAGTATTGTCAGACATCTTCCTACATTTTTATTTTAAGAGTTCTGCTTGTCCATGTGATCAGATCTCTGCTTGCCTGGCTATTATTGTGTATGTATGTCGATTGTTATTGCCAACAGTGAAAACTGTAAGTGAAGAAAATGGCCTACATTCAATTGATTGTAGAAAAACCTTTTTCTTATTGAAATGAGAAGACTCACAAAGAGGAATCCTGAAATAAATATTTCAGATTTATTAGCAGAGGTTCACTGTGTGCAGATTTCACTGTTCCCTCTTTTGCCCCTCTCAGAGTGCAGAAATGAATGTAGAGTTTCTGGCACTTAGCAGAGGATCTCCAACTGAATTAGAATTCCTAACATTGCATACTTTGTATATACCATGATCATACTGTATTTCAGCAAATGAAAGACAGTCTCCATTGTCATCAAATACAGAGCAAAAATGTGTCTTTTTATGGTGCTGAGAAGTGAATTACCAGTGGGGGTCATGGTGCATCTCAGCTTGGGAATTGCCCAGCCTGCTGGTGCTCTCATCTAGAGCCCTTAAAATGTGGATCTACCGCTGTTCAATTCAATCAATTCAATTCAATTCAATTCAGTCATTTGTCCAGTTCTGGAAATTGCTCTCCTGACGTGAAGATCCCTGATTTGCTAGCAGATACTCCTAGGCATTAGTGGAAAAAGACATGTCTTTAAATGAGACGGTTTAGTCACTGCCCAGGAGAATTGCTTATGATTTTAAAACACAAACATTTCGCATTTCCCTTGAATACACCAAAATAAATTCTACTATTCAGGATGAAGAGATAAAGCAAGAAATTAACTGTCTAAAACATGGCAACACAGGACTGGTTGCCCAGTGATGGCTGTTCCTGACGTAAAGTTAATCCTGGTGATCTGAAATGGGGCCTGGACTAATTGAAAACCTCAGAAACAAAACATCTGAGATACTTGGCATTCAACTGCCAGCTCTGCAAGCAAACACAGATGAGGGGAAAGTCTTTTTGTTTTAGCAATGTAGAAGTGTAAGTTTGTATACCTTGTTCTTGCAGAAGCTTTTATTTCTGTATTTACAGATAATCCTGTGGAAGGTAAAAATCTGCCACCAGATATTCTCAGCAGTGTGGATTAGGTTACAGCCCATCACATCACAGTAGACATTGTATCAGTCTAAGAAGGTATTTTCAGAGGAATAGGAAAGAACAATTATTAATAGAACTATGAAAAAAAGCTGGGGTCCAATTTGGTGGGGTGTCAAGGAAAAAAACCCTGGCAAGATCAAGCCCTCATTGGCACCAGAAACTCTTTCTCTTTTAGGACTTGGAAGGTTTCATTAAGTGAAAGACTGACACCAGGTTGCTCCAACACGTGGAAGTCATGCTGCTGGAGACTGAAATGCTGAAAACTTTCCACTTCTTCCCTACAATCAAACAGCAATTTAGAAAAATAAAATAAAAAATAAATCTTTGCAAGAGGGAGTAGGAAATACATGCATGTATCAGTGATGCCTCAGAGTGGAGAACAGCCAGACAGCTGCAGCCTTGGTGGTCCATCCAGTACATTTGGAATGAAGGAACAAAAAAATTAAAAGCAAATGCAGAACAGTGTCAGATTTTTGCAAAAGCAAAGAGCCAATTAGTGCTCTAAAGAGTTGTGTCCTTATTTTGCATAACTGCATGGCAATATTTTGGCATCGAAATTTTAATATGCTAATAATATCTGTATTCACAGACAATTCATAAATTAACCTTTTTTTTTTAAATAGCAATCTCTAGAAATTATCACCTCTTAGACATTGCCAACGCCATGCAAACAACTGACTTAAGCACTTCTGTGTCAGGTTTAATCCTATCACAGCAAACATTTCTTTATATCTTGTGCTGATGTAGATATATTTTTATTCCATGTGTTTAAAGGCTTGTAACTCACACCCTCTTATGAAAGAAACATTTTTTCCTCTCTGAAACAGTGTATTCCAAGGGAGGATTTTCCAAAAGTACCGTGGAACTGAAAACATGCTCTGCTTCAAAGAAATGCCTGATTGGTGTGGGTTTTCTATCCCAGTGACATGTGCTTTGGTGGTTTATAGTTAAGACAACTCTATGCTGAAGTGGCATGTTTTTCTCCTGAAAGGCTCACACATGTAACACACAAACTTCAACCACTGCATCCAAACAAGTGGGCTGAAAGTTCCATCTTATCCATTGTGGGAAGAGACAAGCTGCATTCCCTCTTTTCTGGCCACGTGGGGAAGAGAAAACTGAACACAGGCAAAGGGATGAAGAACGGAGCAGAAGCAGAGGATTTTCCTTCTCTCCATCCTGCCAGGTAACCTATTGCATTCCTAGACTTTGAGTGTTAATTCTGAACTCCAGCAAAGCGTTCGTTGTGAAGTATGTGGAGCAGTGCTGACTTGCAGTGGTTTTCTTAAGGCAGCTGTTAATTTTAGCCATGCTGTGGTTATATACATTTGTCATGTGCTAAACTGAGTCATTTCCCCAACCTTTGCTTACTCAGGCAGGTGAGAGAGACAGCCTGATACTTGGTAGTTACAGGCCTGGAGTGAAAATAGCCCACTTACATTGGTATATGTTATGGGTTTAAGGTTTTAGAATTTTCCCTTTCCCTCATCTGCCTGGACTGGGAGTGATG
>JAWWEU010000160.1:32021814-32053367 GCA_035583155.1 Acropternis orthonyx
TGTGATTAATCGTGTGGAGTCCTCTGTTCTATTAGCCCCCAGATATCTTAGTTTTCTTTTTTTTCAAACTAAGACAGTATAACGTAGAACTTGTCTCACTACCTTAAGCAAACCATATACTAACAACAGTGACAACACGCTGCACCCACTGTCCAGGACCTGTCTGGTGTTATTCTCATCCAGCAACTGAGAATTCCTGTGAAGAACTGATGTGCCAGAGCCCCACGGCTCCCTGGGTCAGATTCCTTACACCTCATAGCTGTCCAGCATAGTGTTCTCAAACATCAGCCAATTCACATTAATAGAACACTTTCATGTGATCCGGGGAGAAAGGGGATCCACACACCAGCTAGGAGTGAAGGAGTGCGGAAGGTTATATAAATCAGGGACAGAGTGGCACATTTTCATTTTTGGTCTAGAGGAAAATTGGGTAAGTAATTTTTCATTAGTTCTTTAAATTTAAAAATGTCTAGACTTAAAACAGTTTACTAATTATGTTTTAGACATTACAGAAAGACAAAGGGAGTGTCTTACCAAATAAAAGAATATCTTTCTCTGTAGCATTAAAAAACAGTGTCTCCTTTGAGGTTCTATAGTTTTATGATCTCTTGTATAACTTGTTTTACAATCCACATACCCTAGATAGTATGTCTACAGGATGATGTCTAGTTAGACAGTATCTTTCTAAGACCAAGAAACTGACTGTTAAACGTGCATGTCCTAAAATAGCTGTTTTAAAAACACATTACAACATTACAGACTGTAGTAACTATTTGCAAATGCTGGAGTTTTTAAATATGGCTCTCTTCCACCGTTGTTCTTTTTTTTTCAGAAATAGTTCTAAGGATTTGTTTCAGAAAGGATTGCTTGTTGTTTTTAAGTTGCCATGTAACAACAAGAATGTGTTTTTCTCAGGCAGAATTTCAGAAATAAAATGAGCTGGCTGGTCACTAGACAGATTATGCAGATGTTCAACAATGTTCTTCAGTGAGAACTGACTAAGATGTTTCTTCCTTTCATGCAAGTAAAGTTTGCTTCAGGCTGTAAAACACAACAGTGAACAGCTCTAGGTACTATATTGCCTTTGGTGACCCAAAACTCTTAGAGATCTTCAGGTAGTTGAAGTCACTTCTAGTCCTACCCACTAGGAGAAATATTCAAAGGAAAATAAATCATTGCTAGTTTGAGATTAGCAAGAAATTGATTATGGTTTTTTTTTTTTTTTTAACATTGATGACATTGTATTGAAACCTGTTGTCAACAGGTAAGTTCATGGCCACTTCAACTATTTCTGGATTTTATTATTGAAGAGCGTTTATATCACCACAATGTTTTGGAAACTGTTTTGCAAGTAAGTGCCTTTAAAAAATAGGTTTATCTTCAGGCAGAAACTAACAATCATATTGGCAGACACAGGGTGGCAATGGCAGGCATGCTCCTGTCTATATGATGAAGCTGATATTTCCTACGAAATCTGATCTTATCAAAAAGGAAAAAGAGTGCTTACAGCTTCAATTTTTTCCTCATGATTCAGCTATTCAGGTTCAAGCTGCTAAATACCTAGGAGGAGACTTTTTTCCATTTACACAGCCCAAGAGACAGGTTAGAAACCTGCTATACATGTCAGAGTTAAAAAAAAATTCCATTCCTTTATGTGAAAACCTTTTAATTCTAGATTGAAAGATTAATTAAGTAGATGCTAATACGTAGAAATGATAAATCTTACTTTGAAAGGATTTTGGAAAGGAAAAAAGGGCTGGTAGTTGACCAGAAAAGTCAGATGGGCCTATGGATGAGTTATCTAATCCTCATTGGCTTAGTTTTAAGTGACCTGCCATGTGCAGTTACATCTGCATTACATCCATTCATTTTTCCATCTTTAAGACAGTCCTGTGACAATGACAGGCTTGGATATCCAGGTCTAAGGGAGATGAGTATCCCTTTGCACTTGCTCCAGAATTACCTCATGGGTATTTTTCATCAAGCATTTTGACAATCCCAGGACAAGCTGTGGGAAGCAACACAGTCTGGGAAAAAGCCAATCTCAGCTGATCTAAGTTATTGTATAACTTGGTTATTTTATCAGTAAAGCAAGTTGTCAATGGCTGGATGTGCTTGGATTGTCTCATGGGCTCTGGTTTGTGGGGCTGATGAAAAAGGACACCTGTTCAAACAAAAAAAATGCCCCTGGTTCCAATGTTGTGCTTCATACTCACAGGTATGTCTGCAGAAGGTTTCCCCCTTATATAAAAAATAATTTACACTGGATGCTGCTTACTAGAGATTTTGGGGGGCTGGATACAAACAAAGCAGGAGAGAAATAGCAGGAATAGTTTGGAGAGCTTCCAGAGCAGGCAGCAGAGGGAGAGACACCTCTGGGCAGGTTCAGGTTGTGAAATCTGCAGGCTGTGGTAGGGTCCCTTTCTTCATTGGCAGCTTCCATTCAGCTGCATGGAAAAACTGGAGAACATTGAGTATATGAAGCTTGAAGCTTCCTTTAAAATTCTCTTGTGGTACTATCAGAGACTGATTTTGTGGCAGTAGCGGGGAATGACTGACCTGTAACACTGGGCAGCCTGTGATCAGAGCTGTGCTGCTTCTTGCAGTGAGGAAAGCCAAATTAAGCTTTGGTACTAACCTTTCCTCTGGAAAGATGGGTCTTCGTTCTGGGGCAGGTGGGAGCCACTACACAGGCTGCAGAAAGCTCTCAGATCAGCTTTTGTGTTTTCTGGTGCTGGGGGAACAACATTTAGAGAAGTCCCTTAAGTCCATAACAAGTCTGAAAGAGTAAAATTTTATCCTACATCTAAGATCTAGGCGTAGAGCTAGATGAATGGCTTAAATTATGTTAATTGATTGCACATTCAGTTGCAGAAACTAATGGTTTGAATAGTTGCACTGCTGACAGCCAGGCTAAGAGTAGAGCCATCACAGATTATAGTTTTTATTTTTCTTGACATAATCCTTTTTAAGCACTGGGTTCTAAAAATCACATGGTGAAACAAAGTTTGATTTAAGTTTTGTATATTTTCATTAGAAGCTCTTGGATGCAGGATACTATGAAAATATAACAGTTGCTCAAGATCCATGTACAGAATATACAAGCCTCAGCAAGCTTAACAAAATACTAAACTATATAGTCTTGCCAAATTAAATTTGTCATTAAATGCTAGTTAGGACTTGACAGACTCTTTTACTTCCCTGGTTTCCCAGCTAGCATATGATCCAGTTTGCATTCTTAGTTCTTGGTCAAACCCAAGGCTCAGCCCGCTCTGAGTCCTTGCAAATGGATTTGGACATGTTTATTTGCTTCATGTGTAAACAGCCGTGTGCTGCAGGGAGTTTTATAGGACTGTAATGGGACTGTACATAAATAAAAGGTAAGAATTATTTATTTTATTACCTAGATGAAATCTACTGAATATAAGTAATCAGAAAAGATTTCCTGATTCATGGCAACCTGACTGGGTGTATAGTGTGAACTTGCTATCTTTCTTGCTATCAAAACACGATCTGATTGATAACAGTGCTAATATTTTTGTTTTCATACGAACAGCTGCCATATTTTCAACAGGAATATTTCAGAAGGGAACAAGTCCAGTGCAATTGTAAGTGAGAAAACAGGACCACAAGATAATCTCCCTAGAAAATAGTAAAAGAAAACAGAAAACCCTATTGCTGGAGCAACACTATAGATGTTGCTGCAGAACAGATCTGACTGAGGAATTGATCAAACTAGACAAAATAGCAGATATTTTCAGAGGAATTCTTTAGTTTCAGAGCATTTTGTCCCATTCCCAAAATCTATTTCCTTCAGCAGACCTGTAAAAATATATATTTTTGGGAGATACTAAAGTAGAGAAGGGATATGTTCCTCAGCTCTGTTTGATTCTATGAAGTGTCAGCCAAACAGCACCATTCTGTGCACTGAAGGTCCAGGGTCAGGTTTTCACTCACTCTCCAAAAGATGCAGAGAGAAGAATGTGTGTGGATCTTCTGGAGCACAAACGATTTTTGATTTTGACAGACTGACATTGTGAGCAACTCCTGGTTGAAGACAGAAACACAAAGATTGCTGCAGTAAGGGGAGGGTGGGGGAGGAGAAAGTACAAAACCCCATGTGTATCAAAATCCCAAATTTTACAGCATAAATTAATGAATCTGCAGGTTTTGACCTTATATGCCTAGATTTTAACGTGCTCTATTTTGCTTTTAGCATGGTATAGCCTGTGAATTCTCCAGCACTTCAGGGTGATGTGTATATGCTCTATGATTCATAACTGTCTGTCACTTCTAATACCAGTATGATGTGAGCTATTGCCTGTATTTCTGTATGTATCTGTATTATATATACAGCATATTGGTACCATTAAAACTACAGCAGTTATTATTATTATTATTATTATTATTATTATTATTATTATTATCTGTTGGAATAAGTTGCATGCCTACTTGTTACAGTCTGTTATTCACAGTTTCCATGCCACTTCTAAGTGTAAGCTAAAAAATTATACTTAACCACTTTCTTGATGAGAAAGACCCACAAATTTGGAGCATTCCACGGTTTTATTGAACCCATATGAAAATGTCTGCAAGATTCAAGGAGGTTTAAATTCATGGTCTAGATAAAGTGGGGGTTTTTTTCCAGTTTTTCTGCTAGACTCCTAAATCATTGCAATGCTCACATCAAGAGTTAAAGTGTGTCAGGAGCACTATCCATGGAAATATTCTTGCATTCTAATAAACGAGCCTTCACATTTATTAAGTGGCATACATGCAATATTTAGTTCCTGTATGAAGACTTAACAGCCCCAAACCAATATATCAACCCTGACATTATTAAACCATTTCTATTGGTAAGAAGATTTCAAGAGTTTTGGAAATTATGCTTAAGCTTTTTGAATGTATCCTACAGTCTCATAATATCTTTCTGAAGTTTAAAGAGGTTTAAGTCAACCTGTATCACTTTTCAGAGAAGAATATTACTCCTTTCTAGTTGTACAGGACTTCACCAGGTAATCCTTAAGAGTTTGCTCATACAAGAAAAAAAGAGTCACATCTGGGTACAAGAAGATGCAAATCTTTATTCACATGTTCTTTAAACTGGGCAAACAATTGTAGACCTTATTTTGTTCTCATTCCACTGACTTGAAATATGGTTAGTATCCACTTTTTGGATACTAGTGACTGGTACTTACTTCCCTACGTTCTTCCATGGTTTCCTGTTTAAAGTAGAAGTTTTATATTTTTCCATTTACTAATATCTCAAAGTGCTTTGTGATGAGTTAAATACAATTGATATAACTGGGAGACAAAAATTCCATGTGTGAACTTGCATATAACATCAGCCCAGGCCTCATTTTCAATATTGGCTCCTGCTCTAACAAGAAAAGGCATTTTTTGCCAGCAAGTCAAGGACGTGCAGTACAAAAAGGCATTTGATCTTTAATATCCAAAAGAAACAGGCATAAGGCTTGGATAAACACAGAATATTTCTACCTGAAAGATGAAATCCTAGGGAAAATCTGTCAAGCTGAAAAAAACTTGGATGCTGCTTTTCACATTGCTTTGGTCTTGTGCCATCATTGAAGAAGAGACCAGTGCTGACTCTAAGCATTCTGTGCCAAAATGAATTATCATTTTATTTTTAAGTCCACATTCAAATATGAATCCAGTCCCTGGCTCAGTGATAGCTCAGTGTGCTAAGGTTGTAGACATTGTCAGTGCAGCTGGAGAAGACTAAGGGGAGGGTGCTTATTTCCGTTCACTTTCTTACCTGTTGTTGTGATGTTTGGGATGAAAACTACATCTCAATGACAGTAGATAAATAGATAAATAGAAACCAGCTGCAAAATCAAATTTAATCTGTTCATCTGTTAAGTTTAATCAATGTCATGACCCAAACTAAAACATGATTTGATTTTTATGTTAAAATCTTACTGAGGTGAAAATAGAAATTCACATCTTTAAGAACCATCGTGTTTCCAGACTCAGGAGGCCCATATTAGCAGCCATTTTCAGGTCATTTCTGAAGGTTTTCTTCCCAAAATTTCATTCTTTGTTACAGTTCCTGCTTTAAAACATCAGTATAGTGCATAATCATGTACAACAACAATTATGTTGTGAGCATGATCTCCAGGAAGCCTTCCCTAAATCAAAACTTGATTGAGTTTAAAGTATTGTAAAGCCTGCAATAACCTATTCAATAATGACGAAGAAATGAAAAAACACACCTGTAAATGAAAAGTGAACTTCTGAAACTGGATATTGGTCATCTCAGTGGAAAATGATAACATGAATATAAATAGCGTAGACCCAGCTGGACAAGGCAATATGTTATATGAGTTTAAATCTGTCGTTAGGTGAAGCTGCTTAGGTTTATGTCTGTCAAAAGGATGAAGACTTGTGCCATCTGTAACAACAGCCACAGCTTAGGTAACTTTATCTCCACCAACCACCACGGATCACTGGGACCACTTCCCACCAGCATGGCATTAGATCATCTTTTTAAAAAGCCACTGCCACAGAGGCAAACTGCAAGAGCTCGAGTTTGGAGGAGGATAATGCAGTTCAGGCACCATTCGTTGTCAGCAGATTGCCATAAATACCTGAAGCAGTGGCTTTAGCTGACTTCTCTCAGTCTTGTTTTGCAGTCCTGCTTAGTTGAATCAAAGGAGTCAAGGGAAAATAGGTTTATAATTTACATTCAGCTTAAACGTTCATTCCTTATATTAGTTTTAAACATTGTAACAAGGATGAAACTATGGTAATGTCAGTAAGGAGGGATTCTCCTTAATAAACAATTATTATCCTCTGGAAAAAGCACATAAAAATTATTTTAGCCTTACTGTGTTTCCTTCTTTCTTTATTTATTATATCTTTGAGGATACCTCTGTGATGTCACTGTGCACAAAAAAGTTCTTGGCTGACCTTACGAATAAGCCTGAGGAAACATTTTGGTCCTGATTAGCCTTGAAATGCGATGGAGTCTTGTGCAAGGCTAAATCAGTGTAATACGTTTGAGAAGAGTCCCTAATCCAGTAGATATTCCCCGTAAAATATAACCTATTCTCTTAGGACAGCAATGCCAATTCAAACCAGAAACCATTTTCATTCTGTACGGTTATTGTGAGGGTTGAACACTAGCCCTGGTTTCCTGCTTAGCCCAGGATTACACAACATATGAATGGCCTGATCACTCAACTCCCCTGTGCCTCAATTTCTGCTTTTGTGAAATGTCAGCAGTGTTATCCTGCCTTGTGAATCCGTGAGGAACTTGCTAATCCAACTAAATGCTTACAGTGCATGGAAGTGTTGTGCTTGCTGTATGTAACTTTTCAAGGTGCAGAAGGTTGGAAAAACTCAATAAGTTTAATTTCAAAGTCAATATTTTTTCATCCAACCTCACATATTTGTAAACAAGGATCCTGCCTGTATAAACACTCTCTTGACTACAGTTTCAGAGGTCAATGACTCAGTTTCCAGAGTTAGTCCCACAAAAACCTAATATACTTGCTTGGACTAGAATCTGAAACCTAACCCTTGTCTGGCTATTAACAAGTTATTTTGATATGCAAGTCTCCTGAGACATTTATTTTCATAGCCTGCCCTCACTGCTGATAAAACAGCATTTCTGGAGTGAGAGTATTGATCACTGCTAAATATTCAGTAGCTGAGTTTACATTCTAATTTATTCTCACCCAGTGATCAAACAACTGTCATGACAATATGAAAAATAGCTTCAGGCTAAGTGGCCTCTGGGGATGAAGGATATAACCTGTCTAGGTATTATGCATGTATATATATGCAATACGTAATATATGCATGTGTATATGTGTGGATAAATGGTTATGTACCTGTGCTGGGTCAGCAGAAGAAAACAATAAACATCCTCCCCTCAGCCCAAGGAAAGTGTCTGAGTGTTGGAGGCTTTCAAGAAGCCGAGGAACAAGATTTCCTCTACTCTGGGATGTTTGTGTGGGCACAGAGGGTGTGTTAGCACAAAGCCCAGAAAGCAGCTGCCACCTGCCCAACTCTGACATGTCAACACACACCTCAGGCCAAGAAAGTGGGAGATTAAATCCTGCTGCCATGCACAACCAGGGAGAGACAGCTGCTGACAGCTGGATCAGACCCCACAGCTAAAGCAGGACAAGAAGGAAGGAATCTCTTCCCTCTGAGCAGCTTCACACCCAGCCACTCCTCTGCCATTCTCATCAGCTCTCAGAAAACCAGATCTTGTGGCAACTCTTTGCTCTCCCTTGTACTTCCACTGAGTCTCTTGGACAAAGGGAGGAGAAAGAAGTGAATGCATGGACAGAAGAGACAGGTAAACTCAGAGGGTAAAGGAAAACAAATAGCTTGAAGGAGGAAAGACCTGGACAGAGGCCAGAAATAATTCATCTTGTGATGCCATTCTTCCCCGGCTTTGTATGTGCCTCTAGAGACGTGTTAAACCAACTGGCCCCCACCTTACTTACGTTTCCTTCTCCGCCTCACCTAACACGTGTTTTTATCATTTTGAGTCGTGTCCCACCATTCCCAGTGCTGAGACTGGACACCACAGCAGGCAGACCAGCTCAAGCAGCAGAGAGCCAGCAGGCTCTGCAAATCCACCCCTCACATCAGACCTCCCACCACTGATCCCAGAATTTTGCCCCAAGTCAGAGTTATGTTCCTTCTGCCTCAGCTTTGAGCTTTAGGAATAGGAATCCGTCACTTTGAGTGAATGACTGTTTGCATTTAGAGTGTGAAAACATGTGTGCACTCTTGCCAAGTTGGCTGTGAACCTGAATTATATAGTCAAATATGTCTCATAATACAAGTATGGGGGAGATATTGTTCATAAATCATAATCATCTGTTTGTAAAAGGCAGACAGTAGTAATAGGGAAATAATTTGCAGTCCTACACAATGATAGGCACAGATAGGCCAGGTGAGCTATGTAGGTCATCTTCCCCTATAGCTCCCGAGTCTTGTTGGCTGGTTATGGTGTTAAGAACTTAAATATGAATCTTTATCCTGCTCCTCATAGTTAGCTTGGACACAGAGAGTCAGTGCCAGCACATGGAGCTCTGTGTTTCGTCTGAATCCACAGCCTGCCCACTGACTTAAGTGCTGCATATGGAATCCGGTGAAAAACTGCTGCTGTAAATGTGGTTTGGAAAGAGAAATGTTCCAATACTTGGATATTATTATTTGGAGCACATATATTTTATGAAATACTTTTGGCATCACTTTTAAGGACTGGGTCCTCTGCGGTACTTTGACATCTGCAAGCAATGCAGCAGGAGGGAACCTACGTGTGCTTCAAACATTTACTGCTCAGTGCACAAGAGAAGGATTATTGAGATCCATGGATGTAGGCACTGAGTACCATTTTAGACACCCTGAGGTGACCATGACATCCTCGTGGGACTGCAGATAAAACACAAAATTTATCTGAGACCCATGTCTTCCAGAGAAGCTGTTAAGGGATAAGCAGGATGCAACAGAATCACACCTAAGATTTCCAGAATCACTTTTATTTATTTTTGCATTAAGCCATATAGTATTATGAAAGTTTTGTTAAAAGCTAAAATGACAGATTTCTTTTTATTTCAGCTGTGAAATTATTCCTAGATACAATGTAAAATAAAATTAATTAGGACCCCCGTGTTTCCTTAGGAAGGGGACCTCCTGATGGAAGTCCCAATAACATTAACTCAAATTCCAGCAGACTCTGGCAACTGGAGCATGCTGAGGAAGCCAGTGCTGACATCCTAATTCTACCACTTGGTGGGCTTTTTTACCTTGGGCAAATCAATTAACCTCCAAAGAAATATGTGTCCTCTTCTACACTTTCTGTGCCATGATAAACTAAAACATCTGAAGAAGGGAGGAAGAACTATGTGTGCAGAGATAAAATGCAGTGAAGTCCTGCAGGCACTTGATGTCTCTCACGACTTTCTAAAATCATTTCCAAGGGTACCATGCATACTAAGCTGGTTGCATCTTTCTGTAGCTGTTATCACCACTGTATCCAAGTACTTCGTTACTGTGAGGGTCAATAAAACCTTTCCAAATACCTTAGCTTTGTGAAGGGCTTGAACCCCATCAGAAGTCCAAACGCTTTTGGATCACAATGTTTTTTTCCAGGTTTCACACTGTAGAAAAATAATTCCCTTTCGCTTCTTCTTCCCTGGAAACTGGGTTTGCAACCTGACCACTTCTGGTGCCACAGTGAGACCTCCATGGAGCACCGACATTCCTGGGGCAGGAGTGCCCTGAAGTGCCACACCAGGGTGGTTGGAAGCAATGGAAGTGTGCCACGGATTGGATTTTTCCAGGCCAGGTTGTCATGCTGATTGAAAATTAGCCAGAAATAGGAAGAACGAGTTTTAACTTTCATAACCTGTTTTTTAAAAAAATATTTTAGTCTTTTAGTAGCAGGTACTCAGCATCCCCGTTTCTTTCTGCACTTGTGCATTAAGTGGGGCAAATCAGTCAAGGCTGGGCTGCGTCAAACAACTGTCTCATTCTCTGTGCTTTAAATCTCAGTCCTAGCTGGGGATTCAGTGGTGCACTCCCCACAGGCAGTTTCTGGTTGTCTTGGGGGAAGGGCAGCAAAACACTGTTTCACAGCTCTCACAAAAATCCAGCTCAGCTTTCCGTTGCCAAGCGACATCACGGTTTTACAGCAGATCCAGCTGCTGATGTTACCAAGCAACGTCTTTCCCATCAAGTTGTGCACTTGAAAATCAGTACATGTTTACTAATTCTCATCATGGATTATGGTTTCCGTCCCCGATCTTGGTATTTGCTCCTCTAGAATTTGTGGGAAAGCAAGAGCTGAAGGACAGTCATAGGTCAGTCATTCTTGCAGATCTCTATGATGTTATTGTAATATGCACAAATTAAGAATGGCTTTGCACTAGTTACATCAAGATCAGAGAAGGGCAAAATTCCGAACACCTCCCCTTCCTTCTCTTTCCTATGATGAGAATAACTGGTGTGTAATAATATGCTCAGTGTTTCAGCAGAGCTTTACAATGCTTTATGTGTGGTATCAATCCTGTGAAAGTAAGGAACATAAGGACATTTTGTCTTCTTATTTTGGCAGTATTTATACCATAAAGTAAAATGACCTTAAACTAAAATGTCTTATATAAATACCTAAGGTAGCATGTGTTCAATTTATAGGAAGCTAGCGTATCTGAGTAGTGTGTGGTTGGTACATGTACCAAATACTGTATATACTGGGATTAAATTTGGTTACTCATGACAAATTATTTGGATCTTACTGAATTACCTAACTCATTAACCCATTACATAACTTACCTTTAACCTGAGCTGTGTTTTCCCCCAGTTTGAGTCTCCCAGTCCTCCTGGGTCACATCCTCTTTTGATCAAGAAAAGACAGTCTCTCCCTGGATGAGCATGAAGTGTGAATGAGGAAACAGAGGGGAAATTCCATCAAACAACAGTAAAGAAGCCCAATGTGAGTACTTTTTCTCCCACCAGTTCTGTTATAAAATCAAAGAGAATAAAGAGGGACATCAGAGGGTGTGGAATGCTCTCACAGTTGGTGGTTTACACAAACTGATTTGACTTGGTACTGGAGCAGAGCAGAAGAGCAGCATCTGCGTAGGTGGGAAAAGCTTGGAGTGAGTAGGTGCTGCTTGGGATAGCTGGGATAGGACCTGAGTGAATCCTAATTTAGACACGAGAGTGGGTCAGAAAACTGACCCAAAGGCACAATGCCAGTGTTGTCAGACAGTGCCACTGCAGGTCTGGAGGTCGGAGCACACGCTGGGTTAGCACACATGGCTCTCCCCTCATTTCATGGGGCTCATGGTTCTGGCACTAGTGCAGAACTTGCTTTGCAAACCTTACACAAGGTCAGCAAACAGAGGAATTCTCCTTTGCACACGTGTTGGTAAAAATACACAGTCAGAAATCATGATCAAATACCAGAAGACCATTTTCCTCAAAGTTTGTGCCGGACAGCTGTTCTGCAAGGCAGCTTCTTCACTTTCACTTTGTGGCATTTTCTGGCCTTAGCTTAGCAATGGAATAGCACCAAATATGAGTTCAGGTTGTGTTTATGAGGAAATAATGCAGCTAGCAGAAGTGAGGATGTATTACCAGGCTTGTGTTTTCCTGAGCTCCCACAGGAACCCTGCTTCTAAATTCATGGCAGAGAGCCCAAACAAAAAAATGTTGCATAATTTGTTGTCTATAAGACAATGAATTTTGCAAAGTATCTGTTTTGCTTTCTGAGGAAAATCACAAACTATGATTTGGTGGTCTTCAGATTTTCTGGATTCTGAATTGGGCTGGGGAGGCCAGAGAAAAGGGGGTATTGCAACCACTTTCACATCTTTTATTTTTTGAACTTCACTACAGATCTTGCTTTTCCATCTGGAATTTTTTGATGTATAACATGAATTTATTACACATATTGTATTACCCCCATGCCACCAAACCCAGTCATACATACTTTATAACCTGAAAAAGCTCAGGGTAATTAAAAAAAAAATAAGGGAAAAAAGAAAGCTCAGGCAATTTATTTCTGTTCTTTGAAATTCTTCTTTGATTAGTAACAATGGCTTAAGGTGGTATAATAATGTGGCTTGGATTGCTGGACACCAACTTCATAAAAGAAGTGAGGCTCAGAAGGCAGTGCTACTCATGTAGTCCTTGACCTTGCAATTGTGCTTTCCAGCTCTTCACATGGTTTGTTTTCAAGGCAAGAGTTTGTAGACCAAGACTCTGTGGAACAAGTCAGCTGCCCTATGAACTCCTCCTGCCTTTAAATCCTGTCAGACATGACTTTTCCATGCCAGATTCAGGAGTGCTGCCTCACAGCTCTTCAACATGCAGTGAACCACAGTGGACCGTTCCTTTGCACCCAAAAGCACCACTGGTGTTTACAGAACCTTGTTGATCCCTTGGAGTTGCCACTGATGATAAATAGACTGTCTTTTGTTATCAGCTGTCTTTCCGAGCAGCCCTTTTTGGAGGCATCACTGGAACGGACAATCAGAATTAATAATAACAATTAGCTCGCCCATAAACCAGTACTTCTTGCAACATCACATTTCAAAGGGGTTTTGTCATGTCTCCACCCTTCGGGATGATTAAATGGGAAATCATTTCACCATAACCTGAACAAGCACATCAACATTTGCTAGTAGGTATTTCTGACAGCTTTTGGGAGCAATATGAGATAGTGAAAGACAACCTTAAACCCACAAAGAAATCTGAAAACAAAATGCAGAATAGAATATTCCCCTCAATACTAATTTTCCCATGCAAACAACACGTGCATGACTCCAGTATATTGTTGATACAGTTTCCCTGAACAATTTTAGCAGTGCAAGAAGCACTGCTTATACCGCAAGCCAGGAAACAGGAGAAGTGAAATACCTTTTAAGCAAAGTTCTGTTCTCTGGGGTTGCTTTTGTGAAAAACATGAGTCCTCAGTTGCTGACAGGCAGAGCCACCGCAGCCTGGCAGGAGCAGGGGGAGGCTGGGTGGAGGAGGTATAACTTGTTTTCTTTCTCGCCTGGGGTGGAGGCAAGTTGGTTGTTGAGCAGGTTATGAAGGTGGGTCCCTGACAGAAAGCCTACATTTCATGAGTCTGAGGAGAAGCAGCAGGAAAATAAGGTGAAAACTGGTGAGGTGAAGATGGAAGGAATGGTTTGAAGACATGCTCTAGGAGCGTCAGTGAATCCAAAGCTGCCAGATAAATCCTGGAATGTAAGTGCAATGTTAAACATCTCACTCTCTTGCTTTCAGGACCGCAGTTGTTTCACCTATAGAAAAGTCTCTATAGGGCTGAGCAGACCAATTTGGGACTAGTGAGCAGTTTCTGAGATATGTAGTGTTAAAATAATTTTAATAATGACATGTAAATTGTAAAAGATACTGTAGAAAGATGATGAAGATTATCTTTTTGTTATCCTATGTTTATTTAATGACTGGATTTTTAGCATGTTATTAATGTTTATTTGAAATTCTGTACATATGATAAAGTGCTTGTAGTTTGCAACCTAAATAATGCTTGTGCATTGAGAGAATGGTTTAGAAATAATGTATGTAAAAAGGATTACAGTAACATTGTAATATGAAAAGTTATCTCAGTACTCTGCAATGTAATTCTCACATTACTGTTATTATCACTTGTTTCATTATTGGAGAATCTGTAATGTCTTCATTTCCCATTTATGACATTTATCTTCATTGTTGAGCAGATGGTAATGTGAGAATTGTGTGACAATTGTGAGATTTCATGCTCTAGGGAAAGAAAAGAGTGAGTAGACAGCATGATATGATGTGCTAGAGGAGATTTGTGACAGCTGGCACTTTTGCTATGCTATTGTAATTTTCTGCTTTGATTCCTGTACAGTTGAATAAAAAAAACTGTAAATAAAGTATTTTTTCCTTTCAACTGAATATTGCAAATTTGGCCTCAAGTTGCTGTTCTTAACAGTCAGTATTGCTGAGCTGCTGCAGAAATGTTGAGAGTGTTTCATGCACTGGGGAAAATTTACTCTAAAATAAATAAAACCACATTATGCCATACATTGGCTTATCTATTAAAGGACTTGATAAGCAAAATTAGCACTTCGCACCATTAATATAAAAGCCCCAGCCCAATTAACTCCACAGGGACTTGGGAGAGTTTTATTTATTCCCCAGTTTATGTTACTAATTCAAGTGGTTGTGAGGGGACAGTTTAGGGAGCTTTAAATTTCCAGGAGTTTTCGCATGATGTCTTGTGGGAACAGAAAAAGAGCTGGGAAAAGAAAAGCTCTGCAGGTCAAGTGGCACAGAAATGCCAGGACATTCACCCTTGGGGAATTGTGCTGGCTGTTGAGGGAAACACATTGCTATAGCCAAGCTATTCTTTCCCTCCTGTGCATTTAAACCTCAGTCAGCAGCTCTAAGAGTGCGAGAATGTTTTATTATATCAATACATACTTAAGATATTATAATCCTGACCTGTTGTCTTGGAACATTTCCCTGGGCTGAGCCTGGAAAGATTTGTGTGTGTGCACGCTGCTCCGTGATGGAGCACTTCATACTGGGGGAACGTGATGCTGAAAATGTTACATACAGTCTTCAGTGCAGCTCAGAACTGTTTTACACCAGGAGAGGATTTGGCACTAATCTCGGCAGATAAAACCTCACGCTGCTAATTAATCACTAAAAGTGCAGTGCTGGCCCCAGTGATTTCAACAGGAGCAAGTTCAAGCACCGCTATATCCCCTGGAGACACTCAAGTTTAAACAGAGCTGAGCTTAAAAGCACAGCATCGAACTTCTCTCTCTCTCCGAGACTCCTGTGGGAAAAAAAAACCCAATATTCCAAGTTTTAAAAAGTGTACTGTAGTAATAAATAACAACATTCCTTAAAATCTTATATGGTTTCCTTGGCATTCAAAGTGCAGTCTCTCTTTTACGGCCTGACTTTAACGGAGTTTTTCTTGACAAATGGTACAGATCCATCTCAAATTCTTTGGGGAAAAAAATTCAAGAGCCTGTACAATTTTCACCCATTCAATAATACAATAAATTCAGTGAAATTAAATGTGTGACCCCCCAAAATAAAATGCCAAGAAGAAGAAGTGAATATGTATAAGTGAATCTCTGTTGTGAACTCTTAGTATTGAGTATCCTTTTCAAAAAATACAGAAATGAGTGATGCCTGGGGAGACAATTCTAGAATTGCTAGATGATCTTTTTGAAATTAAATAATTAGAACTGAACTAGTATAAACCCAATAGTAATTATGGTAGGCAGATCCTGTGAATGTGTTTAGATCATAATACTGTAAGTAGAATAGTGCCTAACAAAAACAGGGAACAATGCCAGTGATAAGGATAAAAAATCCATTTACCCTTTTTCTGACTGCATCCATGGAAAATGGTTTGTTTCAGTGATGGTCAGGTTTAACATTGTGGTTCTGACAATGAGGATGCAGCTCAGTCCAGAAACTCCAGGGAACACAAGTGTTTTGAACACAGTTAAAACAATAAGGTTTTCCTATGGGCTGCCCATCGAAAATAACTTTGGCAAGGAAAATGCCTTCCTGCTCAAATGGCATGGGATACTCTAGAAACAGAGTGACAAAGCTGAGTCTCAAGGAATGTCTTTCAGCAGAAATGGAGACAGTATAGGGAAGACAGCACAGAAACATGAGGAAATAAACACTTTAGGTGTTCTCTTCCCCTGATTTATGACTTAAAATCATTGTAAGACTGAACATCGGGAGGGGCAGCTGATAGGGTGACTGAGATGACAGACCTCCAAAATTTCCAGGGCTTTTTGTTGTTTTATTTTGGTCTGGTTTTTCACTTAGAGCTTTTTGTTTTCTTCCAGTGAACTCCCTTTAATTGCTGTGTGATACTGGACATCAGCATCACAATGGGCAATGAGAACAGCAGTGCAGAAAATGAGGTGAGTGTGACAGTGGGATTGTTTTCCTTCCCGGCTGGCCTAGAGCAAACCTTTCAGAAATTGGTCCCACAGGCTGCTCAGCCCACATTTATCATCTGCTCCCCATTACACTCATATTTAAGTGTCATTAATGGTAATTGGAAGCACCTCTGTGTGTGTTTTCCTTTGGCAGTGACGGCGTTTCAGAGCATCAAGGCACCGTGTGAGTGGTTGCTCCCTGGGGGACAGGAGCCGTGGAGCATCCCCAGGGCTGGGTCATCCCACCATCCCAGCTGGGAGCAGGGCAGGTGTGGGAAACTGGGCCAGTCCCAGTCCCAGGCACATCCCTGGAGAGAGGGAAGGGCCCAGGCAGGTGCAGGATTTCAGTCTCAGCCCAGCTCAGTGGGGCAGGTGGCTGGGCAGGGCAGGACTGGGGTGGAGCAGGACCAATATCCTTTGGCACCACTTTGGAAACTGAAATAGGCTCCTGGGCCATGGGCAGGGTGGGGAGAGCCCCTGGGAGCTGGGCAGTGCCTGTGGTGACCTCCGAGCCATGACACACAGCAGCTTCTCCTTGCTCAGAAATGACCTTGCACCCTCTGTGTCCCAGTCCAGGGCTTTACACCCGTGTTAGAAGGGTGTGTTGTTAATCCATGCTGCTGTGTGGTGAGTTATTTTTAGATTTTTGAAATGAAGGAAACCCATATGCTACAGCTGGTGACACACAATTACATTAGAAGTTCGTATGCTGATACAGGCTTGAATAAATTCATAAATTTCAATGATTAAAATACCTGGATATGTTTCATCCTCTCTTCTTCCATAGGTTATGGTAGGTGATAAAATGCATTAGGGTTTATTTTGCTTCCACTTCAGATCTGTTGTACCTTGTGCATTGCAAAGTGGACCCTTTCAAGACAATCAGTATTACAAGTATTACGGATTTTTTCATAAATCATTTTTTAGTAAAAAAAAAACCTTCCATAATTCTTGGTTACTCCAACCAAGTTGTACTGTTAGCCCAAGGTCTGGTCCCAGCTTTTTTCAGGGGTTGGGAAGAGACTAAGATGTTAATTCCTATGACTAAATAATGAGAATTTCTTATCCATTCTGTACAGCTTCCAGTTTTTTCAGATATATTTCTCCAGTAGTCATCCTGAGACTGAGGAGACTTTATTTAAAAGTTATTGACTTTATTAAGAAATTTAATAAAAAACTCTTCTAATGAGGAAAGAAAGATTCTGGTCTCCTTTTTAGACTGTAAAAAACCAAACCAAAACAAAGCAAAGCACCCTCCAAAAAGACACCCCCCTTAACACAGAAAAAAAGCCCCAAACCCCAAAGCAAAACAAAAAACATG
This sequence comes from Acropternis orthonyx, assembly GCA_035583155.1. Taxonomy (NCBI): domain Eukaryota; kingdom Metazoa; phylum Chordata; class Aves; order Passeriformes; family Rhinocryptidae; genus Acropternis; species Acropternis orthonyx. The sequence goes on from JAWWEU010000160.1 coordinate 32,039,599, forward strand.
CCAGGAGTCCAAATTACTCTCTATGAACAGAGAAATAACAAGAAGTAGTAATAAAATCTTAGAAGACACTTAAGCTGGTGAACAGTTATTGGAAAAGTATCACTTAACAAATAGTCAACATTCCTGTGGCCACTGAAATGCTTAAATATGTTAATTTTTAGTCAGAAATTCCCCAATGGAAATAAAGTCATCCTTATACCACCAAGCCACGGAGCACAGCAGGTAGTGGATGATGAAACTGGTTTGCATGGTTTGCATTCAAAATATTAACATCAGGCTTGGCTGTTCTTTTTCTTCTGCATCTGGTTCTGGCTCTTGGGTTTTTTGACACTGACTGCAAATCTGTGAGGCAGCTACATTTAAGTTTTCAGCAAGTTGTAAAAAAAAAAATCTGTTTTCTTTTAACTTCTTTCTTTAGTAGCAATCTATGCTTTAGAGAAACAGCCTGTACTTGACCCCCTCCCCTTGCATGCTGCCTTTCCTTCCAATCTAACACCATTAAAATAGCTGAGTGGGTGTTGTTCTTACACTCAGAACCAGTTGACATGAATTGGTTTTGTTTATGTGTTTATCAGAGCACACCATTGCCCAGCTCCAGCTCTCAGTGAGTCATTTGGAAGCCGTGCACATGGCTTGCATTAAAATGGGAGAGCCTGTGCTAAGTTTAAAACTCATTTAATGAGAGGGAAGATCTGTGGAATAAACGTGCTACTACGAAGAATGTAGTAGACACTTAGAGAAAAAGTAAACACTCAATCTGTCTTGTGAAGACCAGCCTCTGAGGAAAATATATTGTAAATTTAGTAGAAATGAGCAAAGATAACGCTTGGAAGAAGCAAGGCTGAGGCCAGCAGTATATTTACCAAGTGATTTTACATATACTAACCATGTTCTGTTTTCCTGTAACAGCCCACAAGATTTTGGGGTTGTGCCCTGCCCTATTACAGTGGCAAAGATTGTTACCAAACAAGGGCCCCTGTCAGTGCCACAGCTTATTAAATATAAGCTATTTTTTAGCATGCCTTTTCCTTGAAAAGAGAAACTCCACATGAAGAGAAAGTTGTTTAAACTGAAAAAGAAACTACCTAGAAGAACAGATATTTTGACCCAGTTTGATGCTTGAGATCCAGCCTTTGGAAGGGAAATACAGGTGAAGAAAAGGAGGTGTTCTTTAAGAAATCTGTTGTTTAATTCTTTCAGTGGGAAAGTGCTGCAGTTTATGGAACTGGGGAAGGTCTCAGCTGCTGTGCTGCCCATCTTTCTTCATCCACCCAAATGCACTGGGTAGCGTAGGGGAATGGCAAGGCCTGTCTTCAGGCTTTTCCCTGGCTTTTCTAGCGATCCAAATGTCCAAAAATCATCTACAAGGCTGTCATAAAAAGAAAAGGCTCATAGTTTCACAGAGACTGATGGACCTGTGCCCTTCCTCAGCCCTACAGCTCTCGATAGTGTGGGTTCAGGTGACAGCTAATAAAGCCACGCTTACAAACAAAACCGAGCTGTCTTGGACCAACAAACCTTGAGAAGTCTGACTGTGTGAAGCACATGGTCTGTGTGAGGGAGTGTGAACCCAGCACGTTATCCCTGCAGCCCAGCCAGGGGGTTGTGCAGAGAGTTCAGGGACCAGCTCCCAAAGTGACTGATGTTACAGGACTATTATTGACTTCCATGACTGTCTTTTATCTTGGTCTCCCATCTAGAATTATGCCACTACCAGGGCATCTTTGCTCTCACTTTAAAGGTGTGTGTGTAAGCTGTTAAGGCAGAAGGAGTTCTCTGTCATTGGGAAAATGAGCACACAATTTTCTAAAGCTTGAATGGGCTGGATTTTCTAATATGGAATAATTTTAATTCAGGTTTTTAATTCTTGCCACTCTTCAGTGCTCTGAAAAGTGTCATATTTCACAGCCTTTCTCATGATTACAGAAAAGTCAAAGTTACCAAGTAATTCTAAAGCTCTTTGAAGGTGAAAACTGCTGCTGATTTGAAATTCCAGCAGTGCATCTTTTGTCTCACGGCTTGAAGAGGGAATTTCAAAGTCAGTTACACAGGAGTTATTTCTATGTATTTTGCTTTACCATTTCTTATTCCTGGTTTTCTGAATAAATAGCCAAACAAAGCTGGTCGTTCCACATCTATGTTATTGTTAATCTGTCTTTATACTTACATCTTAATGTGTGGTTATCTTTTTGTTCTTGTTTTCTACTGTGAAATGTGTAAGATAGACAACACATGCAAACTTGCCAGAGGGGCCACAACTTCTGAAAAGTCTAGTTGTTGTCTGAAGTGTCATGCTGAGATCCTGCTAGGAGTTCTCCATTTATTTGTTATGGACAAATCTCACTGCTGCACATCCCGCAGTTCACATTCTGCATTATTACTTTTCCCATCTTTCAACTTTCTTATACCTCTGAGAAATGATGGGTCTTGTTAATTGGCATGGTTTTTCTTTCACATCAGCAGTGTCCCAGCATTCAGTCCCCACTCCCACAGATGATAACTGTGCAAATTCCTCTGAGCTCTCGTGGTCATATTGTGTGTTTACATACTTTTTGAACCATGCAATAACACCTGTATACATTCTACTGTTTATGTTCAACTGGGAACAAAAATACATTTCCAATTCTCTGCATAATAATGGCATTTTAATGCAATATGCAATTACCCTACGTGGGCTCTTCTTTGAGTTTGTTGTGTCCACTGTGATACACTACTTTTACTCTCTAAATTATGATTCTCTTTCACTTTTCCTTCCATTTTGTCCAGTGCACATCAGGATGTTGATGGCAGTTGGCTACAGGCCAGCATGCCCATTCCTGATGCTTACGTAGTCCAATCACACCTCCAGGCACCACATTAATTAATTCTTATTTCCAGTGATAATTACTACTAGTCCAATATTCTATGATAAACAGTACCAAGTATTTCTTTGAGTTGATAGAGAAAGAACATTGTCTGTTTTCAGAAAATTATATATCCTTTTATGCAAATGCAGCAAATTCTGGGACACTTCTCACTGCAATGAATAATTATTATTCTTGTTCTCATCTTCCCTGTGAGCAAAGGAGGGGGGATGAAAGTAGAACAAAGATTCAAAGTTGTGGCAGGGTTCTTAATATGAAAGCACAGTGAAAAGGAATTTGGAAGACTATTCCTTCTCTGCTGAATTAATGGTTAAAGTTTCCTTCCCATCTGTAAAGGCATCACCATTTCTCATGAGAAATGTACATGTATGGGTACAGATGAAAAGGGAAAATATGTATATAAAATTCCTGTATAATTTTTTCCTACATTTCTCCATTTAGAAGTAATGTGAAAACGTTGGACTTGCATTTTCCACTGGTATGGGAGTTGGAAATTACTAGGCAGGCAAACACTATTGTCTGGGATGCACAGCAGAGTTTGCAACTCAATTTGGAGGCCCTAATAGTCCTTCATTGGAATCTAACAGCATCTTCTTGAGTGTTTCACTGCCAGGCTGCTAAGAACCACTGAGCAGAGGGCTCAGTGACTTTATTGACTGAGATTTGCAAGTTATGTGATGAAGACTTTTCCCCCAAAATCATTCACCTTATTCTCTCTTTCCTGCCCTATCTCATATACCTGCCATCCTTAAGAAAATAATGTAGCATCTCAGGCCTTCACCAGGAAAGGGACAAAGGAAAATAAAAAGCTGCAGCACGACTTGTGAAGACACAAGGATAAGTACGAAGTTTCCTTTGCCCACTGAACACAGATCCCATCAAACAGGTGGAAAGATGAGGTTAACAAGAGCCATGAAGCCAGTTATACCACCATGCTTCGTTTGGCCCAGTGCGTGCTCCTTAAACACAGCAAGTCTTCTCAAGTTGTTAGAAGACACTTATGTTGACATTACAATGATCTGCAGATAAACAGTTTAGTGCCCTCAGTGGAATGGAAGAGTCACAAACACAAGCAATGAAGCCTGAAGGTTTGAGGTGCTCTTGTTGAGGCTGAGAGGAAGTTGTGTGTTCCGTGAGGAAAGCCAAAGCAAGGACAGGATGGTGACTGTATAAATACACACAGTGTTTGTTTTTACCTTCACAGAGTCATTTCAGTAGGTGTTTCTCAGGAGGAAAAGCAACCCTTTTTCTCTAAGAGAAGGTCATAGGTACTTACAATCAAAAGCTGTAGCCAGAATTTTTCAAATACCGTTGTTACCATATCATAATTTGCTTTGCTTCTTGTATTTGTGAGAAGCAAATTACGTGAGGCCACCACCAAATGCCAGTTTTTGCATTCCTGCCCTTTAGAGGGTTTTAATTAGAATAGGCATGAACTTAAAATTCTAATCCTGCAAGAGACAAATAAACCACGCCAGAAGCAATAGCAAATTACACCATTACTGATTAAAGACTTAAAAACCTTCTGTAATTGCAAAATCCCATATGGAATCTCCCTTAAGGAAAGAGTCTGCTTTCCTTATCTGATCATGTCATAATTACATCCAACTGATTAGCAGTCATGTTTGGGCACAAAAACCCAAGCAGTGGTCGTGACAGGCATCCCCCTCCAAACTGCTGCACCCCAGCCACTCCCAGCAAGGGGCAGGCACTGACTGATGCAGGTTTGCACCAGCTGTTTGTTAACACCAGAATTTATCTCCCTTGCAATGTGATAAAACTGAGCTTTAGTGTAATTCTTCACATTCTGAAGTGCCACACGGAGTTCAAGCTTGGTCCAATATGTGAGGTACGAATGTGTTACTCTCCCATGATCACTGGTTTTGCTGACCAGTGTTTGCTGATGTGATTGTAAAGTTCCAGTTGCTAAAGCAATATCCACTCACTGCCTAATTTTTATTGATTTTCGTACCATTCATCCACATAAGAGAGTAACAACAGCTCTCCAAAGATACACAGTTTTTAAAATCGAATTTACTGCTGGGTTTCTGTTGCTGCAGAACAACAGGACTGACCTTTGCTCTTTGGCCTGATGTGCACCTGCCCTGCACTGCTCGCTGCAGAGCTGGACAACCTCTAACAGGCAGAGTTAAAAAAAAAAAACAAACCACCATTAAAAAAACACCCCCAAATTGTAATGGAAGGTGATTTCTGGTTTGTTGATTGAGACTTGTAAAGGCTTGCTCCAGCTTCCCCTCCACTAACCAGAGGGAATTTGTGGGAATGGAAACTTAATGTTTAAGTCCTCAAAGATTGCTTTCAGCTAGTCAGAGCTCTGGCATGTTCCAGTGACTGCTATAAAAGGATGTGTGCCTAATGGAGGAATGTTGCAGAGGGCAGATGGGAAAGGACGCAACTTCTAGTGAGAGAAAAGAGAAAAGGGAGCCAAACGAAGTTCACCTATTGGAGGGGCTGGAGTGGGAATGGCAGGTGTGAAAACCAGCCCAGTGGTGTGCTCTGTGTTGGGAGACAGGAGGTTTCTGGGCTGGCTTGGCTGGAACACGAGGCTGTGGCCATGCCCTGAGCAGGATCCCGTGCAGCATTAAAGGAATTTCCTTCTGCTGGGATAACTTCAGCCAGAGAAGAGCAGAGCACATAAGCCTTTTGGCTGCGCTGTTAATGGGGTTCTCTTTCCGCAGCCTCCTCTTCAAAGTCATCGGGAAAATAAAGTGATGCTGTAGATTTACTTTGTGTCCTTGCAGCCTCCGATGCTTCTGGAAACGTTTAAAGCAATTTACATTGCATATTTCAGGAGAATTGGTTTTATCCATTTAAATAGTCTGCTGCCTTAAAGGGGGAAAAGTACAGGCTGCTTGGTTTTCCTTCTGCTGTTTGTATACTCTCTGTGACAAACTTGGCTTGTTTGTTTTTGGGTTTTTTGATTATTCTAGACTTAAAAAACTTCTGAGAAACTCCGTGTACTTATTTTTGTTATAATTATTTAAGTCTTTCAGTTAACCACCTTTTTGTAATCAGCATCCTCTTCAAACAGGAGTATGCAACACTTGAAACAAATGTAGAGTAAATTTAGCTGCAAGTCTCTGTAGTCAATCACTTCAGAGACTGCATGTATTGAAACCTCAAAAGTAATTTATTTAACAGCAGCTTTCTGATGATACTTGTGAACAAAACATAGTCTTGCTAATTGCTTTCACAGATGTTAATTAAATATAAAAAACCATGCTTTGCAAAGCTAGTTCGTTACCTGATTTGCTTAACTAGCTTAAATTTTAAAAATTTAATCAAAAAATTTAATTATGTTTTTCTTCTGTCTGGCTCAGATGCACTGAACATGTTCTTTTGTGATGATCAAATGGATACAGTAAATGTAGAAGATTAATATATAAAGCCTTCCTATATCACGGAATATTAGGAGTTGATTTTACATTTAAATATCTACATTAAGATTTATTTTAGATTATTGGCAAAATAATCCTCTGAGCTTCTTTTGAACATGTAAGTGTGTTTTTGCCTTACTAGGTAATAGGGCAACTTTGCGTTCTGATCATTCAAACACACAACAGCTTGGAAAGAAAGAAAGAAGTGCGTCTACAGTTCGAGCTCCTCTCTGCTCCAGCAGGGCCTGTGTTGTTGCCAAGATAGTTTTCATACAAGTTAGATTTGGTAATGAACTGGAGAGTCAGATTTCTCTGTGGCCAATGACAGTCGCTTAGGGATGGTTGGGAGATGAACTATAACTTCTTTAACATTAGTTCCCTGAAAGCGCAAAACTATTTAAAAACAAAAAAGTCAAAACTAATCAACCCAACAACAAAACCCACCAGTCCCCAACAACCTATGGAAAATGTTAAATGTAGTCTTCAAGCGCACATAACTGACCTGCTTTGTTGCGATCTTTCTCCTTACCTCCTCAATCTGCCCCTCCCAGTGTTTTTGTTGGGATTTTAAGTCCAAATTTTTAGTGTAACAGCTGATAAAAGCACTGGGACATGGGCCCTTCTCCGTGTCTAAGATGGAAACATCCTAATTTTGGTGAGATGGAGTGTTCAGGTATAGCTGGCACATAAATGTGTATATTTTGTAGTTCACTTGTGAATTCTGGAGATGAATAGTAAAAGTAAATTCCAGCAAACTTCTGCCAAACTTATTCTGGGCCCAGAGTGTTCTGTGAAGCATCAGACTCAGGGAGGCAATGAAAAATTAGCCTGATTTCATGCTAGAGTTTCAAAACTGTCCTAAAATAGCTGTACTGCTGCCTGCAAGTACCTGGCAGGTGTAACCTCTGAGTTAGGTCTCCTTGTACCTGTTTGTGTTATTGCAGCTTTGGTAACACAGAGATACTGGGTTTATGAAATGACAGGCAATAGTGTTTCCTTCTGATGCCACAGCTGAGCCCATACTGATGATTAATTGTTGGTTATCATGTGTCTCATGGGATTTGTTACTCTGGATGACAATCCAAAGGAGTTCTGCTTTAGAGATTAATGTGCAAGAGGCAGCCCTAATATGCCATGCTCCAAAAGTGAGATGATTGGAGGTCGGTAGACCAGATGATTGTAACCTAAAGGAGCCTTTTGAGTTAAGTGGCTGATCTTGTGAAGCAGAGACTAATTAGAAGCAATGTGTGGCTACTGAGACTGCAGTGTAAGTTAATTACTTAATTATTCACTGTGTGCCTTTCTGATATGGGACATGACAGAGGCTTTAGGAGAAGGAGACAAAACATGCAGCTCTTTGTCTTCTGAAGAGAGCTGTAAACTCATCCAGCCTGAAACCCAAAGCAGCTGAAGAAAATTGGAGATTGCTGTGGCAGAGAGGAGAAACATAAAATAAATTATTACTTCTCACTGCTCCTGCCAACTGCTGGAGGCATCTGGACAAATTTGTAAATTGGCCTAATTTCTTGGGGTTCTTTGATGGTTCTCCCTACACTCCCTGCCCTGCTGGGGAAGGAAAAGAGGTCATTTCTGCCTGCTAGTGGCCTGAAAACGATTCTTCGTTCGGCTGCTACCATGAGGCACTTTTTTTTGGGACACATCTTCCAGCCTGACCCACCTGAACCTCCCATGGTACATGGACTAAGGAAGAGCGTGCCACTGTGGCTGTCTCTCCTGGCTTGCTGGGAGTGTACCAGCCACTGGGTGGGGTTTTTTCCCTGATAATTAATTTAACAACACATTTTTTTCCACAGTTCTTTCTCTCTGCACACACGTATGCATGCTGAAATAAACTCCCCGTGCAGACTTCCTCATGCAGACAAAAGCAGGGCTGCCTAAAACACAGCACCAAAAGCCAAACAGAGCTCTGTAAGCAAACTCAAAGGGTTTTTTTGTTTTTGGGGGTTTTTTTCTGGCTGTAAGAAACAATTTTCCCTGTATAAATCTTGATGTTCTAGTATTTTTTTGCCATATACTCTGGGTTTGGGGCCAACAAATATACTTAGATAAATATTCTAAATGCCAGATGTCAGCACATGCTGGGTAAGTGCTTAATAATCACGAAACCCAGAGCCCTTGGTCTATCCCAGCGGAAAGTGGGGTGATAAAGGAGACTTCTGCAAACAAAGCTGTACTGAAGGGGTTCCTCCAGGGAAAGGCAGAGGATATGAGAGTTAATCAAATTTGTCTTAAGTCTAAAGGAAGTCTTTTTATATTTTCAGTATGCCCTGACCTTTTCAATTGCTCATTACCCAGGCTTTGCTTGTCCACTGGGTGTCTCATTGCTGGCTCTGAGCACGGGAAGCCTTTGGCTGTGTGGGAACACACCACGAGCAGTGTAATTTTGTAAACAATAGCACTCTGCGATTTATTGACTACTGCTAGAACAAAATAAACATTCAAACTGAGAGCAAGAAAACCCAGAAGATGAGTGTGGAACTGTGCTTTTAATCTCTGACATTACTCTGAAGTGGTTCTCGTCCCATCAGTGAATACACCTACATGTCTTTACATTAAGGCTTTTTACAATTATGGTTAAAAATTGAAACAACAGTGACTGTATGTTAAGGGTGACATGATGAAGCAGTTTTCCTTTTTTATTACTACTGCTTGATGTGCCAGAGGATTTGAAACATACTTTCTTCACTCAGACTTTGTTTTTGCATTGCAAAACAATTGTTTCTCTCCATGACTCCAGTTCTTTTGCTATACTTGAAGAACATCCTCATCTACTGTTTCAGAGCAGCCCTTACCAGCTCTTCTTCACCTTCTAAAGATACTTCTGCCAAAGAAAGAAAATTCAGGAGGAAGGTGCCACTACCTGTTGGAAGCAGCCCCAGAGGGTGTTGTAGAACCCCAGGGATTTGCAGGCACAGCCCTGGCGCTTGAACAGGACTCGACCTCCCTGGAGCAAAACCAATAGTTTGTAATACAAAAAAAACAAAACAAAACAAAATTTAAAAAAAAAAAAAAAACCCACTCATGTAAAGGCATGTCTCCATGGATGCAGATCCTGGGTAAATATTTACCTTTGAGAAGAGGTGATGCAGCATTTCCACAGCTGTGTAATAGCATTTTTTCTGTAGCTATTACTCCAGAAACTGCAGCATTTCCTGTAGCTGTTGTCACTGAAAGGCAGGGTGCTGAAGAATCAAGCCCCCTGTCTCTGTTCAGAGGCGTTCTGAGCTTTGTTAAAGCGGAAGGGAAGGAATCTGGACCTGGATTCAAGTGCTGGGTCTTGACTGACGTTGCTTTATCTCTAACTTGACTCCAAATATACCGCTAATATTATGAGTGTCCAAGTTTACAGCCTGTTTCCATACTTTCTCATTTTAAACTTGCTTAGCAAGGAAGCATTTGCCAGGCTTGGAAAAGAAGATGATACCCTCCTTGGGTCAGTAAAGGCCCTGGCTGCTTTAGAACAATTGTTACATTCTTCTCTCCCTCTTCTTTTCCTAGCATTTATTTCTGGCTTAACCACTTCCTTCTGTTTTTCTGTCATTAATAAGAAAATGGCTTGGCTTTACAACCTGCAAGTTCCATCAAAGTGGTGAAATCTACTGCAGAAGTCTGTCAGTGGGCAGAACAAAACTCCCCAAGTTTCTGTATTCTCCAAAACCAGCAGCAGCCATTTAAACTGTCCTCTTTTTTTCATTCTAGAACGCTCCACAAGATTCAGAATTAGGCCAACCTCCTGGTAATGGGCACAATATAAAAAGGAGCCCTCAGGACAACAGCACAGAAAGGTCTGGAGGTCAGGACAGCTCAGATCCTCTTTCTGCTGCTGTGCCGCTGGCTGAGAGCGTAACCTCAGCAATTCCAGGACCTACAAGGTAAGAAGTGAAGTTTCTTCCTGTGAATAGCATTGAAGCCCTGGTGCTGTTGGTACCTGGGGGCTGTGCATTTAATTGTTCAGTGTGTAACTGATTTTCAAAGTCTGTCATCCTGTTGGATGATGATGATGATGATGATGATGATGCAGCCCTCAGAAACAACTTGGCACCACCAGACTACTGTTTACCAAACTGACTTTCTTGCCATACTGCATAACTATAAACAAGGCTCCATCTGTTTTCTTAACCCTTGACCTAAACCTTCTCTGCTTTTTGCCTGTACTAATAAACTCTCATCTGAGACAGAGAAACATTAAAGAGTCTTTTGTGGTCTTATACGACTGTGAAATAAGATGTAATTGTAAGCAATTGCAAAATGCTGTGCTCAGCTCTGTAAAATAATCCTACTAAAAAGGACCAACTCAGCTAATATTTATTAGCATTGCACTCTTCTGTCTTAAAATTCACTTTATAAAATAAATAGGACTAGTTGCAGAGTTAAGATATCCTTCAGTGCTATTAAGGATGGCAGAAGGTAACATAATCTGGATTTTATTTAATGTCCCAAAGGGAACATTTTTTCTGAAGCATTAATTCTTTTTACTTGCATACTTGGATTTTCCCATGTTACCGTTGTTTTCAGCTGCTGTGATGAAGAAATTACACAATACCAGAATGAGTTCAACACAGAGCTGAATACTTTGCAGACCATCAGTGTTACCTGGGATAGAACAGAGTCACAGAACCACAGAATATCCTGAGTTGGAAGGGACTCACAAGGATCATCAGAGAGCATGATAAATACAGTTTAGGCGTAGCAGTAACTTGCTGAGGGATGTGCAGGATTTTTAGGCTGTGGGCACCTTTTGAAGCGTTCTCACAGATTTTCTTTAGGAGAATTCACTACAGAAAGATTTGCCACATCCTTTCAAGCAGAGTGTGTTTCCACCAACCCTGGCTATCATTTCTAATGGCACTTCTTTGAAAGGTGTAAACTTGAGAAATGAAAAACAAGAACAAACAGGAGTCAAGTAAAATCTTTCAGATGCTGTTAATGCTATCCCAGGCAATAAACTGTTCTTATCCTCTTTTTAGAAGAAATTTATGAAGATTAAGCATTTCTTTATGGAGAAGGTGGTCAAACACTGGAACAGGCTTCCTAGAAAGGTGGTCGATGCCCCAAGCCTGCCACTGCTTAAAAGGCATTTGGACAATGACTTTAATAAATTGCTTTAACTTTTAGTCAGCCCTGAAGTGGTCAGGCTGTTGGAGCATGGTAGGTCCCTTGCAATATTCTATTCTAGTCTAGTCTTGTCTAGTCTATTCCAGTCTATTCTATTTTAAAATTATTGACATGCAACAGTTTGTGGCAGTTTAAATCCAAATTCAGGTATTAAGTAAGATCTTCACTGACTACATTAGGGACATTTCAGGGAAACTCAGACATGTGACATAATCTAAAAAGACTTGCCAAAAAAGCTTCTTTTCTGAAAGGGACAGTTTGACTGTGCTGTGGAGCTCTTAGTAGGTGACTGTACTTCAGTACACACATAGGAAGATTTTACTATTAATTCTGTTTCTTCTGACTGCCACTAGCACATTGTAATTATTTACTGAAAATAATAGTCTGAGCAAGACTAAGATTGCTAAATCCATTTACAATGATAAAGGTGCTTAGGCATGAAGTTTAAATAAGTGATGAAAGGTTGTGCACTTTACCAGAGACACATGACTTGCATAATCCAGCATCACCCTACTATCTACAGGTCTGTACATGAAACAGCTTTTTCTTGGATGAGATTCTTATGTCTTTGAGTGTCTCTCCATTTTAATGTCAAATGAGGGAAGCCATAAGATGTCATTTTCACTAGTTAAATTGATTTTAGAGTGGTGCAGTAAAATTGGACAGGGTGAGATTTTCAGAGAGGTGTATTTTGTTTGTTTGTTATTTCACTTAACAAATACTACATGTATCCTCCTGTTTGTAGTTTCTCTCCATGGTATTGTGTATAATCACTGTATTGTTTGTGTGTGTGATGGTAACCACTCTGTCCTACTGAAGAAAATATCAGTTTCTTGTAAGCTACTTACAAGGTGATGCATTCTGATTTGTGACAGTGCAATGGTCATTTTCTGCTGTTCTTATCAGTGTGCAGGTTATATATTGAGAAGAGGGGAAAAGAGAGGAAATTATGAGTATTATCTACTGCCGATATTTATTGTAGGTCTATCATGACTAACATTCCTGCAGATTGGATTGTTTGTGAAACTGCACAAACAGGCAGGAGACTTAGAACTGCACCACCCATACACTGAGAGCATTTGTACCAGCATCCACCTGATACACTGGAGACTCTTATCTCGGGGTTGGAATATTTGCGGTTTGGCTGCAGCAAGTGCAATCTTGCTTTTTTTTTTTTAAACATTAGCATAGTAATTTTATACTGTTCTCTAAATAATTTGCATTAAAAAAAAAAATTGCTCCAAAATGGTATAAAACAGCAGTTCTTTAGGGCTTCCTTTTGAAAATGTGAGTGCCTAGAACACTTAGATTTATATTCCAGCTGGCTAAAACACACTGCAGCAGGAAAATTATGACTCGTGCGAGATGAATGTTACATGGATGAGTCAGCTTGAAGGGATTCATAAGATTCTTGTTTCAGGAAATTTATTAGATGGGTGGGAGCTCAGGCAATTACTTGTTATTTAGCCTCACTCCTGAAACTGCTGGCACATGCCTGTTTTGCGAGTCCTTTGAGTTATATCCTGCCAGAATAGAGATGGAGACAATAAACGGAAAATCTTTGAAGTCCCAGATTCCAGGCTGTTTATTTTTAACTTGCTCCCCTATGCTGCTTTGAACACATCTTTTCCACCCTGAACTGAACTCTTGGAGTCTTCAGAGCATGTGACCTTCCATCTTCAGATGGAGTATCTCTGGGCGGAAAATTACCACATTTGCTTTTTTCTGGGTGGCTTTCTCATACCCTCCACGAATCCTCTGAAGTTGTTTCAGTTGCCTTTAAACTCTTGTGTTTTGGAATTCAAAATAGCTGTGACTTTAGAATAGCCTGTTTCAGTCCAGCTTTATTTTACCTGTTTCTCACTAGTCCAATATGCTGAAAAGTAGGACCATCAGTAATTAATCCATGAATTCTCCACATGGAATAAAAATGCTGAAGAGCTGGGATGGTTAGCGAGCCTCAGGCTTTGCGTTGGTGTCTGTGTGAGGTGTGACCATGCCTTCCCCCTGGTGCACTACACTCACCTGGGCAATCCTCAGCTGGACAGCTCAACCTCAGAGGCAGCTTTTCCAGCAGGAGTAGTTCAGAAGAATGAGCACTCTTGGTGGATGACCTTGGCCACTGTCCCATGCAGAGTGCTGTGGGACATGCAGAGCCATGGGGAGCGAGGAGCTGGAGCTGCCACACATCCTGTGGGACACACAGAGCCATGGGGAGTGAGGAGCTGGAGCTGGCACACATCCTCTGGGACACACAGAGCCATGGGGAGTGAGGAGCTGGAGCTGGCACACACCCTGTGGGACACACAGAGCCATGGGGAGTGAGGAGCTGGAGCTGGCACACACCCTGTGGGACACACAGAGCCATGGG